>RJWM01014825.1:0-49398 GCA_004363535.1 Dasyprocta punctata | reverse complement strand
CAAAAAGTGCATTTGCATTTTGCAGTGTATTTTTCATTATGTTAGTGTGGCAACTTAGTGGGCATAACTAAAAACAAAGGTTAGAGAATCAATATTGTTTTTAGTTTTCTCTCAAGACTTGAGTGAGAAGCTTTGCATTTTCTGGAATATACTTTATTAGCTTCTCTATTATATTTTAAATTATGGTCCTACCTTAGTATCTGTATGTTTCAGAAGTCATCAATATACTTGTCACATTTTGATGAGAAAAAATGTCTCAGAACCCAGTGCTTGTCTCTCAATAGCTCTGGAACAGTGCAGAACCCTCACATATTTGCCATTTCTGTCTTGAACTGTACCTAAATGCTAATCATGGGTCACAAAACGTTGAAGGATACCACCAAGTCTAAAAGGCTTATGTCAGCCTAGTAAAAGGCAAACATTAGTCCAGTAAATTGTGAAGGGCCTGGAAATTTCACAAATCATTTCTAATTATTATTCCTTGTGGGAAAAATTCATTCAGTACCATACTCCTCAGTTTTGGCACTCATCAGGAGTTCCAGAACAAGTTAACAATAAGTAACCAGGTAAAACTTTAAACACAAATTTTAATTAATTTTCTGGCTGCTTGTTTAATTCATTTCTTATAAAATTTAACTTTTAGGTTATAATTTTAGTAATTAAATCACAACACTCAGAGCTAACTTGTATACTTTACATTTTTCATAGTCTCTCTAGTTTTACTAATCGATTTTTCTTATTAGCTTATTAATGAAATTGAAGAAATGGGTGGAATGGCCAAAGCTGTAGCTGAGGGAATACCAAAACTTCGAATTGAAGAATGTGCTGCACGAAGACAAGCTAGAATAGATTCTGGTAAGAAAAAGTGAAAAGGTTTATATATGAAACTTGGTATTTGAAAAGAAATGTTAATTTCTGCTTGAAGATAACTCATAGTTTATAGAAAAAAATTAATGAAAAGTATGGAGTTTGAGTAAAATTTGTCTCACATCCACATATTTATATCCATGTATACCTGTATCTTTGTATTTTCCCATGTGTAGATGCACATAGACAAGCATGTATATGTCTCTGTGGATGCATACTTGTTGTATGTATACATTTGGGAAGATATCACCCATATTTTCAAGATGACACTGTTGATAGCCATTTTGCTTTATACTGGAGGATTCATTCGGTTTGTCAGTGAATGTTTCTTTAGTATGTTATGTTCGAGGCACTTGCCATGTCTGGGGGTGAAACTATGAACAAGACAGACAGGAACTCTGAGCCCATAAAGTTTACATTCTAGTAAAAAACAGAAAATGAAGACGTAAACAAACAATATGGTTTTAACTTATATTAAGTGCTACGAAAGAATAGAAAAGAATATAACCCAACATAGGAGTGGTAAGATGTGTTTAGATAAAGTAATAATCTGGTAGCCTGAGGTAAAACACATTCTGTATTGTGTAAGGAAATATATTTGTAAATTTTGATTTATTAATTACTGATTTTGAAAGAGTTTCTGTTTAAAAGTGATACAGCGCCTGCCTGGCAAGCACAAGGTCCTGAGTTCAATTCCTGGTAAAAAATAAATAAATAAATGTGATTGTGACATAATCAAAGAAAATATTAGAAAAGCTATTGGCTATTAATTCTCCACATTCTAAATCTTACATAGTCTGTGCCCTGATTGTTTGTGTTTAATGTTAGAAAAAAGCCTATCAGAAACTCTTAGAAGTGTTGACTGAAAGAATAAAAAGAGAAAAACAATCTGCCCTTATAGAGATTCTGTTCTTTCTTCTCATACCCTCATCCCAGACTGAGACTTGCTGATCTATATTGAAGTTTCACTGAGTTAAG
This sequence comes from Dasyprocta punctata, assembly GCA_004363535.1. Classification (NCBI taxonomy): domain Eukaryota; kingdom Metazoa; phylum Chordata; class Mammalia; order Rodentia; family Dasyproctidae; genus Dasyprocta; species Dasyprocta punctata. The sequence goes on along the minus strand of RJWM01014825.1, from coordinate 47,553 downwards.
AATACTGCTTATAATTATTAAGTTTATAAGGAAAATGCGTAACAACTAAACCAGTACTATTAGACAATTATTTGTGAATAGAATCTACATACTGTTTTTCTCTGGGAAACTAACAGGTTCTGAAGTAATTGTTGGAGTGAATAAGTACCAGTTGGAGAAAGAAGAGTCTGTAGAAGTTCTGTCAATTGATAATACTTCAGTGCGTAATACACAGATTGAAAAACTTAACAAGGTATTAATAGCCATTCCTTTCCCATTTCTGGACACTGGCTCACATTGTCTTTTCCAACCCCCAAATGAGGTGGATATTATTTTTCATCTTTTTTAAAACAAACTAAAGATAAAAAATTGAGAAACTTGTTCAGGATAAATAAGTGAACAGCCAGGATTCAATCTAGATCTGTTTGACACCAAATACCTTATGAATGAAACATAATTCTCTTATTAAAACCTACACTAAATAATAACACCCTACATAGGTAAGAACTAAGGCTTAGATGGTTGTATAAGTCACTTAAAGTAAAAACAAAGTAAAGTGCAGAGTCAGTGTTCTAACCTAGGGCTTCTCATTGTAAGTTCTTTCCTTTTACCATGGCTCTTGACACAATATGAAAGAATGGTTTGCTTTCCGATTTTTAAAATTTAACTGCATTTGATAGCACTTTGGTAAATATATTGGTTGGCCTTCCCATTGGTAGAAAAAATGTCTGACAGCTGCAGTTTAGAAGAGAAGTTTATCTAGCTGATGGTTTTGGAGGTTTCAGTCCATGGTCAACTGGCACCAAGGTAGGAACATCATGGTGCAGAAGGGCATATGCTGACTTCTTGGCAGCTGGGAAGCAGAGCATAGGGGCAGAACGGGAGCGTGACGCACACCCTCCAAAGGCTTGCCCCTAGTGCCTCACCTTCAACTGGAACTACATTAGGGGTTTCCTAATTCAGTCACTTTGACAATTAAGATTAACTAGCACAGTAAACTACAGTTTATAATGAACTTTATCCATTTTGAGTACTGCATATGTGTTTATTTTGATTGAGTAGTGTGTTTCCTTTTGTCACTGATAGGCTAGAAGGGTAATAAAATGTTAATTTTTACTGTTGTAACTTACTATTTCTGTTGTGTGAAGCTGCCTTGGTCTCCTAATCTCTGGCTTCTGTAATTACTGCTATTTCTGAGGTAGGAAGTAAAATCATTTAATGTTTTTTCTCTGTTCATGGCTTCTATGATTGTGTAGGATATTACTTTTCTTCCTTAATTCAAATGTTCTAGAGAAATCTAATAGCCTTTGGCTGGGGGATGTAGCTCTATGATGGAGTACTTGCATAGTATACACGGGCCTTGAGTCCAGTTTCCAGCATCCTCCTCCCCGCAAAAAAATCTAATAGACTTTGTTCAGTTAGATTGAATACCTTAAGTACTTTTCTATTAGAGTTAATGGCACATGCTAATAATGTTACTTCTACTTTTACTTTGAATCTAATCAGGAATAATAGTGATTCTTCAGTCATATTTTGTAATTTTATCATTTTAAAGGCCCTATTTAATATGTAGGATTTTATTTTCAGTTATCACAAGGTCATTATAGTTTAGGTTATTTATATTAACTCTGTTCTCTCAAAACTTGTGGGCTCCATTTACTGCAAATGGCAATAAACCTTATTTTGAGAGAGAAATTCTGTAATGACAATATAGAAATATCTGTTATCATTTATTCAGCTATGTATCACACACTGTGCTGAATCCTTTTATTAAATTGTTATTTTTGGGTGTTATCTGACTTCACAGATATGTGCTATTTGCCTTCCTTTTTAGATGAGAGAACTTGTGATTGGAGAATCTCTCTCAGTTGCTTGAGATTACACATTAAGTGCAAGAGTTGGATGGTGCAGGTTTCTTGATTCTAGTGCCAGTTTAGGAAAAATCGAAATACTTTTTGTAACTCTTACTTAATTTTGAACTTTGACTCTCTTCTTAGGACCATGACCAATTCAAAATTTTTCATGAGTGAATGAATTAAGTGACTAAATATACTTCTTAGGTTATATGTTCTTTTTGTTTTTGTTTTTCCATATTTCTGAGGTTGGCATTATGGAACAAATTCTATCCATATAGTATATATCAGGGTCAGAACTCCTGGGATGTTTTATTTCCTGTTCACATTAATCATCTATTTCCTTTACCTCTTCACAAGATCAAATCCAGCAGGGATCAGGCTCTGGCTGAGCAGTGTCTTGCTGCGCTGACCCAGTGTGCTGCTAGTGGAGATGGGAATATTTTGGCTCTCGCAGTGGAGGCAGCTCGTGCAAGGTGAGGATATATAAGTTTGGAGATTTCCAAATGCTGAAAGTTTGACCAATAGGTTGATCCTATAAACCCTGTGAGCCATAAAGAAAGTAGTGGAAGCCATAATATATTTCATTTTTGTTTTTCTTAAATATATCTGTGCCCTTAAAATATTCACTTACTTTGAATAGGGAATATTCATACTTACATATTTCACTGCAGTTCAGGACATTTCAAGTTATTTTAATGAATCAATTTCACTGACTTTTCGGTTGAAATTTGGTGTCCTCTAAAGTATATCATCAAGATTATGTGTCCTAACTTGATATATTTCACTGGGAAGAGATCCCTTTGTAGAAAAGGGGAAACATATACCTGAGAATGTATAGGAAAAATATTTTGCCATGCCATTGCTTTTGGAGTATTTGTAATTATGATGGAACCAGAAAAACAACCATCTTGCCTACCCCATCCCAATCTTTACTTGTCTCTAAAACCATATTGGTTTAAGAGTAGAACAGTTTTACTTTGTTTTAGTTTTGTTTTTTGAGCTAGGGTCTTGCTATGGTGATTCTGGCTGACCTTGAACTCACTATGTAGCCCAGGTTGACCTTGAACTTGTGGTGATCCCCTTGCCTCAACCTCCCAAGTGCTAGAACTGTAGGTATGCACCACCACAAACAGTAAGAATAGATTTTTAAACATTATTCCCAATCTCTTATACCCTGATGACATTATGGCCTAATTATTTGGTTTCCCTCTAAAATATAACTTGTCTTATTAAAATTACCTGTGTGTGACCTCTTTGGCTGGAAGATATTGAAAGATTTACTTCTTATCAAAAAATCAGTAGGAGTATTACTTATTTTTCATTTTTATTATTAAGTCATGAATTATGCAGCAACCATCAGTCACTTGTCTATGTGTAATTTTCAGGTCATTTAGTCATTTTTTTGCTTGACAAATGTTGAAAAGAGATTACAGTACATAAAGATATCCAAAATCACATTTGATAAGCATTATCAGAAAAGATGATTTTATAATACACTAAAAAGAGTCCTTTTCTTCTTGTTTATTTTATTTTATTAGTACATGTTTTTAATTCAAGCAGTTTACAGTCATCTTAGGGAGTGGTTACATGTACATATTATAGCTTTTTCTTTTTTAGCCCCTTTCCCCTTGTCCTTTGGTTCACTGGTCACCTTTTTCATACCTGTTGATACTATTTGTCTTGGCACATGTTATGGTTTAAAATGTGTACACTACTTAGGGTTATTAGGTTCCTGTATATGGCATATCTTTATTCCTTTCATTTCCTCTTCCCTTGCCCTTTACCTCACTCCTTGTGCCATTTTCCTATTGTGTGAAATCTGTCTCTTTGTCTCTTTCTGTCTGACTTTTTTCATTTTCTTTGTTTCCACTTTGCCTTACTCAAATGAGGAATACCAGATGGTGCTGAATCCTGTGTGTCTGGATTATTTCATGTAACGTTATGCTTTCCAGGTGCATCTATTTTCCTACAAATGCCTCAAATTTCTCATAGCTGAGGAGTATTCTATTTTGTTTATCTAGTCATCTGTTGGGTATACAGATCACTTCCAGGATTCAACTATTATGAATTGTACTGCCATAAACATCAGTATGCAAGTGTCTCTGTAGTATGATTATTTAAGCTCTTTGTGGAAGACATCTAGCAGGAGGATAGCTGGATCATATGGAATTTCTAATTTGAGTTCTTTTAATTTAGTATATGGTAAAAGATAAGGGTCCAGTTTCATTCTTCTACAGAGGTAACTAGTTTACCTAGCACCACTTGTGGAATAAGCTCTTCCAACATGTCCTTTTGAACCCTTTGTCAAAGATCAAATAGTTGAATATGTCTGTGGAGGTTTCTGTGTCCACAGTTCTGTTCCATTGATCCATGTGTCTGTTTTTGTTTCAATACCATGTTGTTTTCATCACTGTTCCTTTTCGGATATTGCTGCCACCTACTTTGCTCTTGTTGCCCAAAGTTACTTTGGCTATTTGGGGTCTCTTCTGGTTCCATATGAATTTTAGGATTGTTTTCTCCAGATCTGTAATATATGCTGTTGGTATTTTGACTGGGACCGCATTGAATCTGTGTAGCAGTTATAGAAGTATGGCCATTTTGACAATATTTGCTCTGCCTTTCCAGGAGCAAGGGACATCTTTCCATTTTCTGATGTCCTCTTCAATCTCCTTCTCCAAAGTACTGTAGTTTTCTTTATAGAGGTCTTTCACTTCTTTGGTTAGGTTAATTCCTAAATGTATTATTTTTCTTGAAGCAACTATGAATATTATTGTTTTCATTTTTTCCTTCTTATCCTGTTTATTGTTGGTGTGCACACATGCTAATGATTTTTGTGTGTTAATCGTGTATTTGGCTACTTTGCTGAAATTGAGTACTAATGGAAGAACTTGATCAATATTATGCTATTTGCAAATAATGATAATTTGAGTTCTTCTTTTCCGGTATGCATCCAATTTATATCTTTCTCTTGCCTAATTGTTCAGGCTAATGTTTCAAGTCTTGTGTTGAATAGCAGAGGTGATAGTAGACATTTCTGTCTTGTTCCTGATTTTAGGGAAAATACTCAGGAGTATTCTTGACAAAAACACAAGATTGGACACACCTAAAAACACAGAGGCAAATAGTGAGGTCAGTGAATAGTCAACATAAAAACAATAGGAAAAGTAAAATAAATGATATGCTAAGAGATAAAGATGACAGTGACAGTAAATAACCAACATATCTCAATAATATCTATCAATGTTAACGGCCTCAACTCTCCGATCAAAAGACACAGATTGGCCCACTGAATCAAAGAACAAAATCCAACAGTCTGTGCATTCAAGAAACCCATGTAATACAAAAAGATATTCATAGACCTAAAGGATGAAAAACAACATTTCATGTACTAAGACCATGAAAATAAACAGTGGTGGCAATTATAATATCAGACATAGTAAACTTCAAGTTAAAATGAATCAGAAAAGACAAAAAATGTCACTACGTACTAGTTAAAAGAGTAATCCAACTAGGAGAGATAACATTGGTAAATCACACACTGGAGCACCTACCTTCATAAAACAAATCCCGCTGAAATTAAAAGATGAAATAAACATTAACACAATTATAGTAGGAGATTATAATGCCCCATTTTATCAAAGACATAGATCAACTAAACAAAAAGCTAATAAATTTCAGAGCTGAACCACACCCTTGAACATATGGACTTAGTAGATATATACAGAGTGTTCCACCCATCTGCAGCAGAGTATACATTCTTTCCAGCAGCACATGGTACTTTTTCCAAAATAGATCACATATTAGTCCACAAAACCTGCTTAAATAAATATAAAAGCACTGAAATTACCACTATACACTGAGATTACCACGGTGCACTGAAAATAGAAACTGACAGAAGAAAATATGGAAAAGACAAAAGCTCCTAGAAGATTAACAACATACTTGTAAACAAACAATGGGTCACAGAAGAAATCAAACAAGAAATTAAAAAATTTCTGGAAGCTAATGACAGTACAACTCAGTGAAACCTTTGAGACACTGAAAGCAGTTCTAAGAAGAAAATTCATTGCAGTTAATATGCACATTAAGAAAACAGCAAGTCCAAATAAATATTCTAATTAGAAATCGTAAGATACCTGAGAAACAGCAACAATCTAGCCCCGAACCGAAACTAAAGAGAACAAAAGATGAGAGTGAAAATTAATGAAAATTGGGACTAAAGAACCTATAGAACAAATCAACAAAGTGAAAGTTGGTTCTTTGAAAGAATAAATAAAGTAGATAAGCTCTTAGCAAGACTCACCAAGCGAAAGAGAGAAAAGAAGTAAATGCAGTTAGAGGTGACAAAGATGAAATCACAATGGACACTTGAAATCCAGAAGATAGTAAATACTTTGAAAAATTATACCCCAACAAATCAGCAAATTGGACACATTCCTAGACCCATACAAACTACCAAAACTAACTCAAGAAGGTATATTTCACAATCCAATCACAAGCAGTTAAATTGTCTCAGTAATAAACAATCTACCAACTAAAACAAGCCCTAGGACCTAACGGATTCATGGCTGAATTCTAAAAACCTTTAAGGATATTATACCACCAATACTACTCAAATTGTTCAAACAAATTGAAAGGAATGGAGAGCTCCCAAATTCATTTATGGAAGCCACTATCTTCTGATCTCAAAACCAGATAAAGACCCAACTACGAAAAGAGAATGATAGGCCAATATCCTTAATGAACATAGATGCAAAAATCCTCAACAAGATATTAGCAAATAGAATGCAGCATATTATCAGAAAGCTGATTTACCGTGATCAATAGGTTTCATCTCAGAGACACAATGATGTTTCAACCTATATAAGTGTATAATGTAATACATCACATAAACAGCTCAAAAACTACATGATCATATCAATAGATGTAGAAAACACTTTCAACAAAATCCAACACCCTTTTATGATAAAAACCACAAAGAAAGTATAGAAGGACCATGTCTGAATGATAAAAGCTATGTAACAAACCAATTGCCAGTGTTGTACTAAATGAGGAAAAACTAAAAACACTGTTAAGTTTTCGATAACCTATTTTTTATTTATCTGACTAATTATATTGACTGTTAATGGAAACAAATATCTATTTCAAAGTACTGATGTTACTGTGTTCTAATATTTTAGATGTACAGTTGGAGAAATCACAGATGCTATGAAAAAAGTGTTTGGCGAACATAGAGCTCGTGATCGTATGGTGAGTGGAGCTTATCGACAGGAATTTGGAGAAAGTACTGAAATAGCATCTGCTATAAAGAGGTAATATGTGAAATTCCTTTCCCTGCCTTGCCCCACCCTGCCCCTTCCCTCTCTTTTTCTTTCTCCTTTTCTTTTCTTTTCCCTTTGCACTTTCCTTTCCTCCTAAGGCCTTTGCATTGAGCTATAACTCCACCCCTGTTTCTCTTTTTAAAATTTTATTATTTTGAGACATAGTCTTGATAAGTTACTAAATTGCCAAGCTGGGTTCAAACTTCTGATTCTCCTGCCTCAGCCTCCCAGAGTGCTGTGATGATATATTTGAGATTTCTTAAGCTTGAGTTTCATCTTTGTGATTAACACAATCCCCTCAAGTCTTCTGAAGGCTTAAAATTTTCACATACAATGTGGAAGATATTTGAAATGACTTTCCTGTTTGTAATTCTAGCAAAACTAGTAAGTGTTAAATTTGATATTTGATATTGTTTATATTATGTGAACCTATTATATAATCACATAATCAATGTCTAATTAATGAGTTGCACATTATGGTTTAGTATACATAGTATATAATTATGAATATAGAATCATGTACTAATATGTAAAATGTTGATGTTTTTGTCAATGATGGACTACATACATGGCTGTGGTCCCATAGATTGTAATGAGGATAAACAATTTCTTTCACCCCGTGACAGTGTACCTAGTGGTGTTGTAGCCATAGCCACAGTGACATGGTAGCACAATAAATTATCCATGTATTTCTAGTGATGCTGCTGTAAACTTACACACTCCCAGTCCTGCACACACAGTCATGGACAGAATGTGATAATGATAATAAATAATTCTCTCCCTAGTTTACCATACTTTTTATTGTTATTTTATAATGTATGATTCCCACTTATAAAAAATGCTTACTGTAAAATAGTGTGTCACATTATGGAGGCAGCAACTTCATACATCTTGTATTTATAAAATCTGATCATATTTTCTTTTTTACTTGGTTGAACCTTGTATTGTTTTGTTCATAACTGCCATATAAAATCCAACTTATTCACAGTGAGTCTTCCGAGAATACCTAATCTGTCTTCTTATATTGCATCAATATCTTTATTTTACACTAAAAGCACCATTAAATCCTGAATATGTCTATTATATCTTACCTGTGGACAATTAATATTTAAGTGTTGTTGTCTCTTAAACTGTTTATTAGAGTTCATAAGTTTAAGGAACGTGAAGGTCGCAGACCTCGTCTTCTTGTGGCAAAAATGGGACAAGACGGACATGACAGAGGGGCAAAAGTTATTGCTACAGGCTTTGCTGATCTTGGTTTTGATGTGGACATAGGCCCTCTTTTCCAGGTACTAAAAATTTCAAAGTGTCAGCCATAAGAAAAGTGATGATAGACCAAGATGAACTTTTTTAAGTTATAAATGAATATATTTAACATATTCTCTATTTTTGAAGACATATAATTCAATTAGCTATGACAAAAATAAATTATAATTCATGTTAAGTCAAACTTTGCAAAAATAAATATAGTTCAGAAGTGAAAATTTCATTAAGCTTTCAGTTACTTCCAAAGGCCTTTTTATTTATTTATTGTTTTTTGAGACAGGGTCTTGCGTGGTAGTTCAGACCAGCCTTGAACTCACTATGTAGCCCAGACTGGTCTCAAACTTAGTGATCCTCTTACCTCAGTCTCCCCAAAATCTGGGCTTACAGGCATGCACCACCATGCCTGACTAAAAGTGCTTGTTTTGCTCTTTGAGAGTTAACAAATATGTGGAAAAGATAGCCCTCATGATATATCTACATTGTTTTGAAAGGAAAATCAGTCCTTAAGAAGGTGTTTGGGTACAGTGACATAAATACAGTTCATCCTATTTCTTAACATATTTATGGGATAATATTTTTCACAGACTCAGGGTTTAACTTCTATGCTGTGTGATGTCCTGAAATGTAACTTCATTATTTGAGAGTGTAGACTCACAAGCCTTAAAATCTTGCCAAACTCAGAACATTCACATGTTGATGTTGTGCTTATACTTGTATAGTAGTTTCTGAACCGGTGTTCATTCCACATTTTCACATTTATGATGAAAATTTTATAGGTGCCTTTTATATGAAATGATTTAAATACCCCTGAATTAGCAATTTCACAGATTCATTAGTGCTGAGGTGAGTATGATTTTGGTAACTCAGTTTATAATTCAGTAATTAAAAATAATTTTTTAAAGTTATTTTCCTAACGTACTTAAATTCAGTTAATAGGTGGTGGAACATATCCTCCTCAGTGCCATCCCTTCTCTTTGTTATGCACTCACCTGGGTGCTGTAGCCTCTTACCTAATTTCTAGAGTTTTCCAAAAGATATTTTAATTTATATATAGTTATTAATTCAGTGCCTATGTGGGAGACCCTGGAACTTCCTATCCTGTATCTTACTGATGTCATACCTTCCCATTATATTTTTAAAATTGATTTCTTTCTTTCTTCAGTGTTGGAGATTGAACCCAAAGCCTTTGCACTGATCTGTACTTCTCACACTTTTTTTTTTTCTTTTCTGTGAGGCAAGGTTTTCACTAAGTTACCCAGAGGGGGCTCAGACTTATGATCCTCCTGCCTCAGCCTCCAAGAGTGCTATGAGTAAAGGAATGTACCACCATGCCTAAGATTTACCTTTTTAAATTGTAGTTTGGATTTAGTCTTTTGCTTCTTCATAGATACTATAACATATTTCCTTGTACTGTATAACCTACTCAGTAAATGCTGGTATTGAAGACTTCAGATATACTTTGGAGAGATTATAATAAGAGATACCATTTGTTTATATTACTTATTTATTTTAAAGGGTCTTTGGGGAAACTATTTTCTTGTATAATTTAGACCTAACTGATAAATTTTAATGCTCGAAGTCAACGCGGTATTGATGTTTATTACATCAGTAGTATGAATGACATCATTTATACTACTGATTTCTTTTTGTTCATTGAAAAGAAAGTTAGCCCTTTTGTTTGTTTCTTCTTTCTTTTTTTATGACTTGTACTGGGAGCAACAGTTTGGCCATTCTTGTAAGATCACAATGCACAGTATATTAACTATAGTTATTCTCTAATTATTTTGTTATGAAATCTTGTTTTATTTTTTCATAGAAGAGTACATTTTGTATTTTCTGTATTACTATCTACTTGTATTACATTAACATAAAAAAGCAAAAAAAATTTGAGAATGATGAAATACAGATTATAGGTACATCTCAATTTATGATAAAGAAAAACTTTAAGCAGATAACACTTTTACAACAGGTTCTTCCTAGTCACTGATGCTGATCTGTCCCTTTTCCTTCTGGTTACTTAGACTCCCCGCGAGGTGGCCCAGCAGGCGGTGGACGCAGATGTGCACACCGTGGGTGTGAGCACGCTCGCTGCGGGGCATAAAACCCTTGTTCCTCAGCTCATCAAAGAACTTAATGCCCTGGGACGCCCAGATATCCTTGTCACGTGTGGAGGGGTGATACCACCGCAGGTATTTCCCTTTAGTATTTTCCTAGTACTGGAATGGGAATCCTGAGTAGTGATAGATTACTTGTAGTTCTAAAGTTAAATTTATTGTAGATTCAAAGCCAAATTTTTTCCTGGTGATTTTAATAATTAAATTTTACAGAGACCAAAAGTAGGGAGTGTTGTTTTGTATTCAAATCACATTTTAATTCATTAAGATTATTTTATTTAATGGTTTATGAAGATTCTATGATAGTCTGTATCCATACAAACCTGTACCTTATGGTTGATATCTACCTGCTTCACATTCAATAGTTAATGATGGAGAAAATGTAAGATAAAAGCAATGCTGCCTTGCACCTGTAATAGGGAACAATGGTAAACACACAGTGAATATATGAAACCCTAACTGAGATACAGTGAGGACTCCTTTTCTTATTGCTAGAGTGAGACCTGTATGTAGCTTGTTTCTGTTACAGAGGAGCTACCTTTTCCGTTTCTTCCGTGTTCCCATCCCTAAATGTTGCCCAACCAGAAACTTTATTATCTGAGCTACTTTGGGTGAAGGATAGTTTTCTTGTAGTGAAAAATACCTTAATGCAGGCATATGGAATCAGCTTGTCCTGAAGATTATAGGCTGCATGGAAATGGATAATTAAACAGGAGTAGATACTTAGAAAAGGAGAAATGGATACAAGGTAATAATTGATGTTAATTGGTTTATTAACAGGGCGAGAGAACACCATACACGTATTACTTTCCTAGTTAGTTAAAGTAGTTAGTTAGAATACAAAAGTGATACATTTCTATTCTAATCTCCACTAATGCTAGATTCTCCTTTATTACTGAAATGGAAAAAATATTAAGTTAGAAGACCTATATTTGAGGCTGTTCTAAATGAATAATTTGTAGATGATGCAAAGACCCTGCCACTACAGCAGAAAATCATCAATGAAATGTGATTCTGTTTCCAGTTGCACAGTTTTTCTTCCTAGGTTGCAACTCACAATAAGAATCGTGAATTTGTATGCCACTTATGAAATGAGAAGACACATACATAGGAGGTTGTGAGATTGGTGATAATATAGGACTAGTGAGCAAGCTAGATGTTACTTGTTTTCTAACAACCCAGTTCTTAAGGTTATATAATCAACATAAATGTGCTTTTATTAATATACTTACCAATTATTTTCAGTGTGTGTGTGTGAGAGAGAGAGAGAGAGAATTTCACTGTGTTGCACAAACTGGCCTCAAATTTCTGCACTCAAGTGATTCTCCTGCCTCAGTCTCCCAAGTGCTAGGACAACATGCATGTTCTACCACACTTGGATAAGGGCTGTTATTCTTTATTACTGTCCTCCTATGGAACAATTCTATCTGTCTTGCAGTTATAGAGTAAATATCTAAGCTCTTAAGCATGATTTTAAAATGCAGAAATCAAAGTAGGTAGGCTGCATAACATATTTAAATTGAAATAAAAATTAAGACAAGATGTAAGTCAGTTATGTGGGATGACATTTTCAATATTTCACACAAGTCATGTTAACTTTATGGATATTTAAATTACTTAGAACATCTTTAGCTGTTTTCCACATTTTCTCCCTGTAATACATTTCTGTATTAGTATGGGTAACCTATAAGTGCAATGAAAGCAGTCAAAACCTGTTTATTTTTCTATTCATTTGTACTATATGTTACTTCATGTTAGTCATATGCCTGTTGTAACAAATATGAGATAAGCAACTTGCAGAGGGAAAAGGTTTATTTTGACTCACAGTTTTGGCAGTTTTAGTCCATTGTCTTGTTGCTTTTGGACCTGTGGTGAGGCAGCACCCCATATTGGAGAGCATGGGGAGGTGTGAAATTATCCACCTCTCGGCCAGTAAACAAAAGAGAAGGAGACTTCTTCAAGGTCACACTCCCAGTGATCTGAGTGATCTCCCTGCTACACCTCATCTCCTAAAGCTCCAATGTTACCCCGTAGCCCCAGAGACTGAGGACCCAGCCTTTAATAAATGGCCTACATAGAACACTTGTCTGAACCATAGCACACTGAATATATATGAGTAAAATGTTGCTGCTGTTCAATTGAAAGTCACTTAGTTTTAAAATCAGAAGGCATTAGTATATAACATTTAATCAGACAGATATAGTCCCTATTTCTCCCAGTGTGGAGTTTAAAGTTCCTTGGTTGGAATAAATAAACATGATGTATCTTCACTAGTATATTACTACAACCAGGATTCTTCAGTGCTCTTAGTCACAGTGGCCTCCAAGTATTTTAGGCAGGTTTAGTAATCGCATGATCTTTACTTATACCATGAAGCAGTGTATCCCTACCTCATATAAATAAAAAACATTTTGAAATAATAAATTTCCATTTGGAAATAGCATCAAACTAACAGATAAGGTCAAAAATAAAAGCACAAAGCATATATGTACTATATACCTTTACCAAGATTCACTTACTGCTCACATTTTACTCCCTCACTAACTACATTTTACAAAGTTTGCCTAAGGTTTAGAAAGTCAAAAACCATTTTTCAGTGGAACTTTCCTGGTTCTTTTCCAGTTGAATACTCTATTCCAAGTCTGTAACTTAGATGTCAGGACAAATGGCACATAACACTATGAGGAAAGAGTGATAAAAATAACCTATCAATCTACCTATCACCAGTATGTAGATGATTGTGACAATTTTCTTACGAGTTCTTAAAAACTCTTGCATTTACCCAAGGACAGTAGCAAGTTTCAAAGGCCTTTATGTGTCGAATGCTAGGTATACAAATTAGACAGAATTTCTGTTTTCAGTAATTTATGTACCAAAAGGACACAGATTAGTAAGATATATTAGGTGCCTTTACAAAATCATAGTATTACAACAACATTTTAAGACAATAATAGAGACAGAAAAGGCATTGTTGGAGGATAATTAGCATAACTATATAATTTATTATCCAGTTATGATCTCTTGAGAGGAGAAACTGGTGCTGTTTAAAAAAAAAAAAAAAAAGAGTTCTGCAGCAGTAGCACAAATCAGAATGTCCTGTCATACATCATCAGGATCAGCATCTCAAAGATCATGCTGTACTTGGTATTGTAACTACAGATTCTTTGATGTTAAAATACCCTAAGCCTGGGGCAATATTTGTGCCCTGGGAGTCCTTATGCTCAAATTTTGACTGTGATTAAAATAAACTAACAAACAGCCATAGAATGGAAAAAAAAAAAACTTTATTTATAGAAAATCTAATTTCATCATGAAGTCACATTCAAAGTACTGCCATTTTCTTAACTGCAGATAAAATACTCAGGAGATAAATAGCCTTGTAAACTTAAAGCTGTAATGCACTAACTAAATTTAGCACAATAATAACGAATAGTGAAAATTTAAGTGAGAGAAAGTCATGGTATAGAATTCAGAAGTTCTTAGGTCAAACAACTTTCTGCCACCACCACCACGTGTGCTGAGTATGTTTTAGTGGAAGGTGGTGCCACTAGCTATTAACAGTGATCCCAGTCAAGGAAGAACTTTTTAGCCCCCCATGCTAACACTAAACTAGTTGAGAAGGTCTTGGGCATTGGGGCAAAGAAGAAAGGAAAACATTCATTGACATTAGAAATAAACTCTCATTAACTGAACAAATTCTGTCAACAGGATTATGATTTTCTGTTTGAAGTTGGCGTTTCCCGTATATTTGGTCCTGGAACTCGAATTCCAAAGGCTGCTATTCAAGTGCTTGATGATATTGAGAAGTCTTTGGAAAAGAAGCAACAATCTGTGTAACACCTTGGTTTTGTTTTAGCCTTTTTCTAAAGTATTTTTTAAATTCAAATCAAAGAAGAGATTAAAGTCATGCCTTCAGTTAAATCTCAGCATTTGATATGTACTTTCTTTGAAAGGTTTACACTAAAATACCATACTTGTCATGCTATAAGTTTGTAAGTACAGTTACACTTTAAAACTTAAAAAAAAAATTATTGGCCTTAACCCTCTATAACAATACTTTATCAAATGTATTATTTTAGAAAATAATAGTGAAATACTATTTAGGAACATTTCTTTTGACTTTGAGAATTAAACTTTATTCATGAAAAAATTTGCCTAGTTTTGTTCTTCAACTAGCATTACATTGATTTGACAACCAAAAAATAAAATCTGTCTTAGAAAAAATAGTAGGGAGTATTTATGTAGGAATATAGGTTGTGGTTAAGAACCTCAGCCAATGCTACCATGTTGGAGACTCTAGATTGCAATAGGGGACACCTGGCTGAGCATTTCAAGTCTGACTTTACTGTCTTCCTTCACATGAAAATGTGCTTTTATGATTGCTTAGCGTGACTCAAAATCCAGGAAAATGTATGTGAACATTCCCTTAAATAAAAGGACCCGGGTTGTTAACATGAATTCCTTCAGGAAAATGATGTAAGCTGTGAATGTAAATGAAACAAAAGAATGTGGCATAAAAATAGTTTTCTAGATCCAGAAAAATTTGTCCAATAAAGATAATTTTTTTAATTTTAATTTTTTGCCAGATCATTGCCTTTATTTGAACACGTTTGTTTTGAACATAATGTTTACATTCCTTGTCGGGAGTTGGTACATGTACATAATGCAATTTTAAGTACATAAATAGTCCAAAGAATAACTGTACTTTGCTGTTAAGATTTGCTCAAAGAAGGAAATTGCCTCTATTATTCATATAATATATTAAATGAATATAAAATAGGTAACAGTGATTCTTTTGTAATAATATTTGGTATGTTAAATAAGAGAACAATGCTTTGGTGTGAGATTAATTTTATAATTCTTTACATATTACTGTAAAATTTATAAGCTACATTATATCAATTTAATTTTTAGAACATTACTTTTAGAAAGGTATTAAATTATTATTCCTATTTCACAGGTGTGTATTCTGACTTCAATTCCAGTTATATATTTACTATGGCATTTTACTTATTCTTCCTTAAAAAAATACACATCAATTCATTAAGTATTTCATTTCTGTGACACATTGTTTGCTGAGTGACATGAAATGATATTCTTGATATTTACTGTCTTTTTGGTAGGCAGTTTTGGAAAAGGAAAGGCAGCCAAATGCTGCTAAGTCGCTCCTCTAGGATGTGTTTGTTATCAACTTAAGCACAGTGTCTTCACAATCCCACTGTTTAAAAACCTGTTTCTTGAAATATCTGTGGCATGTCCCATGGAGTTTAAATTTGGCCTGATACTAGATTCGATTTCATTATTATTATATCCAGAAAATGGCAAAATTTAGACACTTTAGTGCTGTTTATGTTACAAGAGAGTCCAAAACCAATTTTGCCTTATCTGACTTTTATAGTGTCCTCATGTTTAAATCAAAACTTCTCTGCCCACCAATAAGCAGATTTCGGGAAATGATCAGGAACATGAGCAAGTGTGAAAAGAATATGAATATATGTTTTGTACAGATCAGCTATCAACATTCAACAAATAGTATTGTAAAATAGTAATGGATCAGGCAACAACTACTTGCATCATTTCTTTCTGATGAAAAGAATTTGACTCAAAATCAAAGATTCTGGTGATAATTATAAAGCACAGTGAAAGCACAGCGCAGAGAACAGCTTACTGAGATACTGAGTATGTGTTGTGTTAGAGGTGGGCACCCCCCTCAGTCTGCTGAAACATTTAAGACACACATCTAAGTCACAGTTAGTTCATCTTTGAGGGGTAGTTTACTGGGAATCAAACCCAAGGCCTGGTACAGGCCGGGCAATGCTCTATCACTGAGTTATATTCCCAGCCCACTATTTCATTATTGGTAGGATTATTTTATAATGTATAATTCCAGCAAATGCAAAATTTTACATTTGTAGCCAGTATGACATAGATACCTTTGTTTCCTTTAAGTCAAATTGTGAGACACACATCCCACACATGTATGCACACACTCCAGCTCAAGGGATGTAGGCATAAACTTACATAAACCTCTATCAGATAGGGTCCAACAAGAATAATCACTAGGGCAAACTTATGTAATGTGAAGGGTGTGTGAGATATGTGTGTTATGTGTGATTTATTCTGAGAAATGACTTGCACAATTTTGGAGTCTGGCTAAACTTGAAACTCACAGAGCATCGAGGGAAAATGATGAGCAGGTTGGAAACCCAGAGGCACAAACTGAAGCTTGTTCTCTGCAGGCAGGCAAAAAGAAGGATAAGGCAATAAAGGAAGGACAATTATAGATCCTGCTGCTGTTTGGAGTCTGGGCTCAGGAAAATTTTAAGCCCTCTGTTATGATTTGTGTCCAGGTTCCCCGCCCCAAGCCTCATGCAATCATGGAGGTGGCCAAATCTAGCATTTGTGATTGCTTCATTCCCTGTGCTGGGATTGATGGTGTGAGTGCTGTACCCAGCCAGGGGTGGAGTCAGCATACTGTGTAAGTGCCAGAAGGAGGCATGCTTTCTCTCTGTTGCTCTGTTCACACTTGCTGTTTGCAGGGGCCATGAATGGCTGCCCCACCATGCCATCCTACCCTTGAGCCAACTGAATATGGACTGAAATCCTCAAATCTTCCCTTGCTTCACTTTGGGCATCAGCTATTTTGCCTCAACAATGAGAGCAAAGTAACTAGCACACACTCTGTTTCAAAAGGCTTCCATCTGACTAAATCAAATGTTCAGATAGTCTCCCACTTACTTAACAGAGACTGAGTGGGGTCTTTATTTACATCTACACAATTCCTCAACATTCTCAGAAGAGTAGGGTTTGATTGATTAACTGGGAGAAGGCTGTGTTTGTGTGTACCTCATAATGTATTGTTGTTGCCTTCCCATTCTCCAACTCAAATAAGAGGCTGTGCTTCATAACCCACCCTAACTGGAAATACACTAGTGTTAGAATTCATAGCATGCTAGAGACCAGGACTACTGGCTCTCCTGGCTCAAGGCTCAGCATGTTTTCCTATGCATATTTGAAAAAAGCCCCAATTTAAGGGGGCTCAAATCAGACTCAACTTCCCATATAGACATTCAGCATTCAATAGAAGATACCCAAGTTTAGAGACAGTGTGTGCATTGTATTTAGTGACAGAAATTTGAAGAATCACTTTTGTATTGATTCAAGCATTTACTTCAAAGGTAGTCTTTGAATCAAAAGTAGTCTTAAAATCTACCTGTCTTAGTTACTTTTTGCTCATTGCCGAGACAAAATACCTGATGCCCAAAATTAGGGAAGGAAAGGTTTATTTCTTACAGTTTCTCAGGTGTTTCAGTCCTTACTTAGTTGGCTCCAAGGCAGCGTGGCGTGGCGGGGCTGCCATTCATGGTGACTTCAAGCAGCAAGGCGTGCTGGCGAGAGAGGGTGGAAGTGCAGAAGTGCAAGAGGAAGACCCGCCTTCCCTTACACTGTATCTTAGCTCCACCCCTGGGCATGTGAAGCGCTCGCATTGCCAATCCCGGCGCTAGACAACAAATTGAACACAAGCACTAGACTCAGCCCCATCAAAAGTATGAGGACTGGGGGGACATAGTATACCCAATACACAACCATTCTCAAAGCTCTTGTTATGCCATTAGTGAACTTTCTCAAAGCTCTTGTTATGCCTTTAGTAAATTTAAAACATCAACTTGGATTAGTAAATACATGTTCCATCTTTATAGAGCCATAATAGATTATTACTCAAATGTTTATTATAAGGATAAAATGAGATATTGTATGCAACCACTTTGAACTGTGTATCATGCAATGAAAACAAAATAAATCCTTGCTATAGAAAATACTATGTTTTATAAGAGCTGCACTTCTTTTCTTTCAGAAAAAAAAATATTCTTCTGTAGGAGCTGTTTGCCAGTTTTCAGAATTTAGGAAAAGACTGTGACTCCATATCATGTAGGAGGGCTCCACAGTTTTCTGAAAACACTATGACTTGCTAATTTTCTTCTATAGGACAAATGAAAGCTTCCAAGAAGAGACAACTTCTGAAGGCTAAACCATGAAAGGAATTAAATAGGTAGTAGGAGGTAACAGAAGAATGTGGAAAAGAACACATTCAGGGAGAAAGGAGCAGTTGCTGTAATGGCAGAAGCATCAAATTCATGAAAAGAGATAAGGTTGAAAATATTGGATTAGAATTTTTATCATTTATTAACATCTTAACTCTGAATCCTTTTTTTTTTTTTTTTTTTGCGGCACCAGGGATTGAACTCACAACCTCGCGCCTGCCAGGGCAGGCGCTTAAGGCACTGAGCCAAACTCCTGGCCCCTGGTTTTTTGAGGCAGGGTCACACTGTGTAGCTCAAGCCGGCCTTGAGCTCGCATTGTAGCCCAAGCCGGCCTCAAACTCACAATGCTCCTCCTACCTCAGCCTCCCGAGTGCTGGGATTAAAGGCGTGCGCCACCACGCCCAGCTTCTGAATCCTTTTTTAATAATAGATTTCTGCCTGGAAGATTGCTAATTTCTTTTTTTATTTATTTATTTAAGAGAAAAAACACATACAAGAAAGACAAAAAGCAAAAGAGACAAACAAATGACAACAGCAAATCCACAACAGTAACATTATAGGTTTACAAAACAAGATGATAGGAACTTGATAATGGTTGCAAAATTGTGTATCATTACCTTCAACACGGTTGTTTACATTAACAGATACAGACATGTGAAATTGATCTAATCATATGAGTATTAACTGACCTTTCTCAATAACTAATACATTCAGCAGTATAGACATTTTAGTTACCTTGCATATACATATATACA
This sequence comes from Dasyprocta punctata, assembly GCA_004363535.1. Taxonomy (NCBI): domain Eukaryota; kingdom Metazoa; phylum Chordata; class Mammalia; order Rodentia; family Dasyproctidae; genus Dasyprocta; species Dasyprocta punctata. The sequence continues at coordinate 28,220 of RJWM01014825.1, read as the reverse complement.
GATTAAGATTGCTAATTTCAAGTCAGCGTTGTATGGACACTATTGATAAAACCAAATCTCTATTCCTTTTTTTAAAAAGCCTGAGCTTTCATACATTTGCTGTATCTAAGGTCTTTATAATAAATAATACCTTTCTCAAATGCTAATAAAATACATTTTTGGGTGTCTGGGATTAGCCAGACTCTTCGTGATTAGGGAGATGTTTCAGCTTATGATCCACCTGATTTGGAAACTGTTCTGATTATTTATTGAAAATGTTTAGCTCAGAGTAGGGCCCTTAATTTCAATCTATTTTGTAAACTCCACACTTCCACTCAAGATCACTGTACTAAGGGTGTGCTGTTGATCACAAAGCAATCTGCTAACTAGACCAGTGGAGAAAATAGACTTTTCAGATATGTACCTTGTACATACTTGAATTGGCAACGTCTTTCACATAAAGTGGCTCATAGAGATGGTGTCAGCAATATGTGAAAGAATAGAGACAACCTATGTGTCTTGGTTTCTTTTCTGTCTTTGCTGGGACAAAATACCTGACACTAAGGGAAGGAAGGAAGTGTTTATTTGGCTCACAGTTTGTGGAGGTTTCAGTCCATAATCAGCTGGCTCCAAGGCAGAGTGGCACATGGTAGAGAGCAACAGTTCATGGCAGTAGAAAACAGCACAGGCAACAAGAGCAAAAGGGGAAAAGTATAGAGAAAAGAATCTTTCTGTCCCTTATATTGTATGTAGACTACACCCACTTGGGTGAGGTATTCACACCCATAATCCCAGCATTGGACTATGAGTCATTCACAGAAACCCGCCCCCTAATTTCATGAGGCTTTGGGAGACATCCCCATTCCAACCATAACACTGTGTTCACTGCTTTTCTCGTGAGAAAATTTAATCACTTTCTATTTGACTTACCCAAACAGACAATGTTTCTCACTACCACCACCAACAACAATAACAACAACAAAAACAACAGCAAAAGGTTTTTGTTGGTAAAAGATTTATTTTGATCATTAAGAGAAGATTCAAGGAGCAGAATAAAAGTTTCTGATCATACAATTAAAGGGGTAGAGAAGGGATTATTGAAGCATCTTCTTGTACTAGATTTTCCTAAACAATGAAAAGTTGTCAGTAAATATATTTTTTAGTTAACTGCACAACTTGGGCTCTTGTCCACTCTACTAACTTAATGTTTGCCTCAAAGAAAATATGGCCTTACCAAGGGCAATTTTTTTTCACAAACCAGTAGGGTCTAATATATATATGACAAGATGCTTCCAGAAGAGAATGTCAACAGAAACTCCATACTACCAGGGAACTGAGAGTGGAAAGGGAAATATGTGCTAAAAATGTTACTTGATCATCTCTTCTTTACACACATTTCCTTTGTCAAATTTTCATTACTTTGATTACTTTTAATAGTTATGTATAAACACATTTGTGTGCATGCGTGTGCAAGTGTGTGCAGGGGACATAGAATTGATGAAAAAATGTACTTGCTAAAATGCTTTCTGTTTATAAGATTCTGCTTCAGTTTCGATCACACTTTCCCCTTAGGCTTTCACAGTTGTAAACCTAGAACAGCACCCACGCTTAACCTCTGTGAATCACACTGAGCAGCGGAAAGAACACAAGCTTGATGTGGGCTCTGGTTCTGTTTCAACCTCTCACCAGCTTTTGGATTTTGGCCAAGTGATTTACTTGTTTCCCCTGAATCCTAGAGATGCTAAAACCCAAAGGTTAAAATTTATTGAAAGAAACAAGAGAAATCCTTTGTCACCATAGGTTAGATGACACATTTTAAATTTTACAAAGACGTTTCATAAAAGAATAAATAAAAGATAAGCCATAAAAGAATAAATTGGTAATTTGAATTGAAACAAAATTAAAGCTTCTGTTCTCTAAATAACATTGTTAAAATAAAACCATAAGGCACAAATTTGGAAAAATGTTTGCAAATCATATATTTGATAAAGGACTTTATTCAGAATATATAAAAACTCTAAAACTCAATAATAAGGTAGCCAGACACCAAATATAAAAGGAAGAAAATATGTGAAGAAATACTTCAACAAATAAGATATTTTAAAATCAAAGAAGCTCTTAAAAAGACTCAACATCATTCATAATTATGGAAATGAAAAATACGACTACGAAGTACCACTACATCATTTAAAATGTTACCATTACAAAGACTAGCCAAACTGACTAATGAGGAAAATGTGGGGAAACTGGAACTCTCATAAATCCATAAATTACTGGGTGGGAATATAAAATAATGGAACCATTTTGTGAAAGTTCACACATTTTTGAAAAGGTAAGATAACCAAATACACAATCCAGTCATTTCACCCCTATTTACCCTACCCAAGAGAAATGAAATCTTGCATCCATACAAAGACTTACACATAAATATCCATAGAAGTTTTATTTGTAATCAACCCAAACTGGAAATAATTTAAATATCCATCAGTGAATAAATACTTTGAAACATCTATATAGTTACATAGTATTCAGCAATAAAATAATGAACTGTTGCTATATGTTGCATTAATGTGTCTTAAACTTATCTGCTAGTGAATGAACTGTAATTCACTGTTCTGCTGTGAAGGAAGCCCCATATTCCCACAAAAAAAGTGTATACTACATAATTCCCTCATTTAAAATTTTAGAAATGGCAATCTAATGTGTAGTGGTAGAAAATATGGCTCAGGTGTTTTGGGGAATGTGGCAGAATAGGGTGGTTGAGAGTAACTTCAAAGGGACGCAAAGAGGCTTGAGGAAAATTTTTCTTCCTTCCTCTCTCTCCCTCCTTCCTCTACTCTTTTTCTCCTCCCTCTTCTTTTCCTTTCCTCTTTCTTTCTCTCTTTCTCTCTATCTCTCTCTCTTTCTTTCTTTCTTTCTTTCTTTCTTTCTTTCTTTCTTTCTTTCTTTCTTTCCTTGTTTCTCTCTTTCTTTCTCTCTGTCTTTCTTTCTTTCTTTCACCAGTTCTTACTGTGTTGCACAGGTTGCGCTGAACTCGTGAGTTCGAGTGATCCTCTGGCCTCAGGCTCCTGCTTGGGACCACAAGAGTGCACCATGATACCTCCGTTTTTGTTAATTTTTAAATTGCAGTAATGATTTCATGCGTGTGCGTACATGTTCAAACTTTTCCCACACTCTAAATATATGCAGGATTCATATACCAATTCCATCACAATAAAGACATTTCTAAAAAAGCTTCAGATATATATTTAATTATATATATATATATATATATATACACATTTTGTTGTCTAATTGTTTTATGCATATAGGCACATACATTTTTCAAACAGCATATATGATCACCATTTTAGCAATTTTTATATTCTATTACATGTTTGTAGTACATAATGATTACATTCCTCATGCAGAGTTAGTAAATGTGCGTAACACATTTTAATTCTTTTTATTTCCTTTTCTCCTCACCTCCCACCCCCTTTCCTCCACATCTTGGTTCCCTTCCCATTTGTAAAGTATCTATTTTCTATTATTTATCTTTCATTTTCCCTGTGTGACTGATTTACCTCACAGCATTATGGATTCAAGGTACATCCATTTTCCTACAAGTGACTCAATTTTATCCTTCTTTGTGGCAGAGTAATACTTCATTGTGTATAAATACATCTTCATTATCCATGCATTTGGTGATGGGCATTTAGCTGACTTCTAATATTTAGTTGTTATAAGTTTTGCTGCTGTAACATGGGTGTGCATGTATCACTGTAATACTGTATCTAACCCTTTTGGAAAAATACACAAAAGGAAATAGTTGAGTCAAATGTAATCTCTACCTATAGTTTGCTGAAGAATCTCCATACAAATTTCTATAGTGGCTGCACCAATTTACATTCCCATAACCTTGCCAACATTTGTTATATTTGATTTCTTAATGATAGCCTTTGGGGGGGGGGAGTTAGAGGGAATTCTCAGTATTATTTTAATTTGCACTTGTTCAATGGCCAGAGATGTTGAATATTTTTATTGTACCTCTTGTGAGAAATGTCTGTTCATTTCAGTTGCCCAATTTTTGATTGGGTCTTTTATTGGGGAGGGGTCTTTTTTTAGTTATTTTATATATGCTATATAGTAATTCTCTGAGGTTTGGCTAGTAAAACCTTTTTCCCATTCTGTAAATATTTTCTATTTGCTTCAACCTTGGTCTCCCAACAACCAAGCAATACATATTGGTAACAATGATTCTAATACAGCTTTTTAAAAAATTTTAGTTCAAGGAACTGGGACAATAAACACAACATGCCAATATTGTGTTGTGTGTGACACACTAGCATGAAATTAACGGTGATGCTGTCTATCCCATGTGGATAATACTCATCAATTACTGCATTCTCCTTTCTGCAACTGGTTCTAATAGACTGAAGCCAGAGCAACAGAAGACTCACTCTGCCATTCTAGAGATCTAGTGGATGTGGATAATTGAAGTAAGAAAATACTTCTCCATTTTCATCTTTTTACCTGGTTTTCTCTGAGCCATCTTTTTGCTTTACCTAAATCAAGGAAAATGGGTGCTACACTTCTGCCTTTGCATTTAAATAATGGTTTCCTTTAAGAACCAGTTTGGGAATGATATATTTCAGGAAACCTGTTGACTAAGCTTAGGTCACAATAAACTTGGCTTTTTCTGAACCTTTTCAACACTTCTACGATTGACACTACTACACTTAGTTGCTGCCAGAGTTATTTTTTGAGCAATACTTTTCTCACCTGAATGAAGACTAAATCAATATCTATGCTGCATTACTGTCATGAGGATTAGAGAGCATGTATGGTTACCAATGGAATGTAAGTTATACGAATAAAAGGATTCATACAATGTATGTAACTGAAGCACTTAAAATAGTGCTAGTGCATAGTAGGTGTTCAAAAAGTAGCTATTAAGTAAATAGATATGTGTTATGGATTAAAAACTGGTGGTCAGCTTAACACCAGATGAATTAAATTGGCATGGTGCTGAGTGTAGATGGCCCACCTGAGGAAAGTTGCCAGCATAGAGATGTGGAGAAGAAGAGCGAGGTGTCGTGGGTTCTCCTAAGTGTTGCTGTTTCGAGCTGTTGGTTCTCCTGGAAGAGCTTGTCATGCTGGCTTCCCCAATATGGATTCAGCCATTATCATCAGAGGAGCTTGGGACCTCCTCGCTGAGAGTGGCTGTGGTTCACTCTGAGGGAGCTCTACTCCTCATACTGAGCATTGCTCCTTGGCTCCAGAAGGGAAGACGTGTGCTGGAGAAGCTTGTCATGATGGCTTCCTGATCTGTACTTGACTGTTATCGTCGGAGAAGCTTGGGACCTCATTGCCACTAGGATGGCTGTGGTACTTTTCAGGGGAGCTCTGCTTCTTATTTTGAGCGTGACTTCTTGGCTCAAGTGTAGAACCCTCATCCTACTGGCACAGCTCCTTCACCCGATGGCATAGACTTTCTAGTTCCAATGCTGACCTTTGGCCTTCCCAGTGTAGATCTGTAAAATAGATTGGTGTGAGTCCTTATTGTGGGCTCTTAGATTTCCAGTTGGATTTGTGGGAGGCATTGTCATGGGCTCTGGGTCTTTAGCTGGACTCATGTAGGACATTGCTGTGGGATGCAGGCCCTTGGCTGAGTATTCTGGGTCTTTAGTGTTGTGGACAGATTTTCCTGTACTTTCTTATGTTTAACTCTGTGTGACCATCATAAGACAGTATTATAAATTATGTGTCCTGTATGCAGTTGTTCTCCCTGTAATCTATGACTACAACAATATGTAAAAAGTTGTTTCATATTGTGGCACATGAAAGGAAGTTTAATCTATGCACACAGTTAATATAAGACTGGAGCTTCAAGATCGTCACCCTGGTGTTCTCTGAGAACAGGTGTCCTGAACCCCAAGCTACAGACTTGTACCTTTGGGAACTGAGCAGGAGGAGATTGGCAGGCTAGCTGGTGAAGTTTTATCGGTATGTATCGCCACTCCTCATTACTCGCTTTACCACCTGAGCTTTGTCTCCTATTAGATCAGCAATAACATAAGATTCTCATAGTAGTTCAAACTCTACTATGAACTGCACAGGCAAGGAATCTAGCTAGGATGCACACTCCTTATGAAAATCTAATGTCTAGTGGTCTGAGGTGGACCTGAGGCAGTGATGCAAATGCTGAGGAATAGCTGCAAATACAGATTACCATTACCAGAGAGGTCAGAGTGCCCAGAGACATGATAAATCAATTGCTTGCAGACTCATCAAAACTCTTATTGGTGAGTGGCAAGTGACAAGCTACATCTGGTGGCAGGTTTTGTAGCAGCAAATGAATTGATGTACTTCACTTGTACAGTTGCAGCTTACAGTCAGAATCTGACACTTATTTCAGCTTTCAGTAGCCTGCCAACTTGATAAACTTTTATTAGTACGTATTTTCCATACTTAGTGCTCACATTCATCATAGGGAACTTGTACCTGTACATAATACATCTTAATTTTTCTTTTTATCCCATTCCCTTCCCCTTCCTTCAACCTTTCTTCCCCTCCCCACTTGCAGAAGCTTCGTTTCCATTTGCACGTCCATTCTTTGTTTTTCTATTCCTTTTTCCTTCTTTCCCCCGCTGCCTCCTTGTTCCCCTTCTCATTTGAACAAGTTCTTCCTACTTCCCAATGTCCAGTCTCCATTTAGTGTTGCTTACCCTTTGGGTTTCTCACACATGAGAAACAACACGACATTCAAACTTGAGCATCTTACTTATTTCACTTAGGATTCTGGTCTCAAGGTGCATCCATTTACCTACAAATGGCTCAAGTTTGTCTGGCTTTATCTGGTGATTCTTTTACTTAGTACTTCCACTTGTACCTCTTTCCCATTTCTCTGTCATAGTTTTTGTAACCTCATGTGCTAATCCTAGCCCAAAAAAAAAAAAAAAAAGCCACCCAAATGCTTCTTTGACAAGGATGGGACAGGAGACGACTCTAAAACTGCTAGCAAAATGAAAGCTATATTTAAAGCATTGAGTACTGCTTAAATTTTGGTTTCAATGCAACAAATGATTCACATTGTCAAATTTGGCTTTGTATAATATGCAGCAACCAGCTATCCAGTGAGGCCATGAAAACAAAATTCTCTGCCACATGGAGTCTAAACACCCAGCATTAAAAGGCAAGCATTTTAAAAAACAATAAAGGTGGCTGTAAACAGGAGAAGAAACTGTTGAAGGCCAGCAGCTTATCAACTGTGTCTGCACTGAGAGCATCATTCTTCGTGGCCAGCTGTGTTCTTAAAGCTAAGACGACCTTTACTATTGGTGATAAGTTGGTCTTGCCTGCTGCTAAGGCCATTTGTTGTAAACTTTTAGGGGAGGCTGCAGTTCGAAAGGTGGCATGTATTCCCCTTTTGCTAGCACCACAGCTAGATGAATTGATGACATAGCAGAGGGTATTGAGGCACAGTTGTTACAGAGGATTAATCAGTCACCATGGTATACAATCCAGGTTGATGAGTCTACTGACGCTGACAATGAGGTAACGGTGCTTGTGAGTAGCGTGAGTAGTATATTTTTCTTGAAGATGCACATGAGGATATGTTATGTGCCCTTTTGTCACCAACCAATGCTGCAGCTACAGAACTATCCAAGTCTTTGAAATACCTGGAAAACTGAATTGGTCATTTTATGTCAGTATTCATACAGAACAGTTACCATAACTCAAGAATTTTCTGGTTTCATGACTCAGGTCAAAGAGGTTGCATGTTAATGTGAATATACACCCTGTGTCATTCACGGATAAATCCTGGCTAGCCAGAAATATGTTCCCTGAATTTAACAACAGGCTATAGGATGCGATTAAAACTGTCCACCACATTAAATTACACGCCCTTCACTCACACCGATTTGTGCGGGTCAGTGAGGAGATGGATGCAGAGCACACACGTCTTCCCCTGTGCACAAGAGTGAGGTATCTTTCTAAATGCAGCCTCTAGCCAGAGTATTTGAGTTATGAGAGTAGCTCCGGAGATTTCTTTTAGAAAAAGTCACTACGAGCAGCACATTTTAGTGGCACAAAACTTGCTTACTTGTGTGACATACTCAGCTTGCTCAATAAACTCAATCTGTCACTTCAAGGGAGAATGACAACTGATTTCAAGTGAACATATGAAGTGGCTACATTCAAAGCCAAACTGGAATTACAGGTGACAAATAAGTATTGGAGTTTTTGACTCTATCAAATAATAGCAGAGATTTTTGAAAGAGACAGAGCCAGAGCCTTCGTTTTCCCAGCTGATACATGATCACCTATCTCAGCTTGCAGAAGAGTATGAACATTACTCCCTGACTACAAAAGACCCCCAAACTTGGAACAAATGGATTTATGACCTATTTGTGAATAGGGAAGATGAATAAACTTTGTCCATACCAGAATGAAACTAACAGCTTGAGAGTAAAATGACAGTGGTTTTCAGAGTATGCTTGGGGCAATTTCAAATCTCCCTCTTCTGGATTAAAGTCAAGGCAGAATATCTTGAGATTTCCACAAAAGGACTGAAAGCCTGCTTCTGTTTCCACCATCCTGTCATTGTAAAGCTGAATTTTCTTCTGTGACCTCCACCAAAATTAGAGTGGACTGAGTAGAGATTACAGAATAGACTGGACATAAGCAACATACCTCATATGTCACTGTCTCCCATCACCCCCAGATGGGACCATCTAGTTGCATGAGAACAAGCTCAGGCCTCCTGCTGATTCTGCATTATGATGAATTGCCTAATTTTTTATATATTACAATGTAACAATAAAAGAAATAAAGTATACAATGAATGTTATATTCTTGAATCATTCTCAAACCACTCCACACCCCACCACACTTCCTTTATTTTCCGAAACCAGTCCCTGGTGCTTGAATGGTCAGGGACCACCGTGATATGTTTTTTCTTTTTTAATGGAACATGTAGCAATTTTATATTATATTTCACATGGTAAATATTCGTGCTTTTATTGTATAATTGGTTTTTGTATATTTACTGTTTTTCTCACAATGTTCCAGACAAAATCTTTGTATTATACAAAAAAGTCAGGTAGTAGCATAATATTTTATATCTTGACATTTTAGTTCCTTTAGCAGAAACAAAATTGTATTAAAAAGGTAGTGCTAAGAAGGTGTTTTTCATTATTGTACTTATTGCTGTATGAAAAAATATAATGCTCTTTTAATAGGAATTTTAATTTGTTCTTTCTCATTTTAAGAAACTATATAAAATGATTTGTGTGAATTGTTTTGGGGCCTCATGTATCTATAAGTGTGGAAAGTTACTTTTTATTCTAGAAATGAGTTGTATGTAAACAACAAGCTAAAATGTCATTTCTAAATAAAAATGTTTTTGAACCATAATTCTTAAGCTGCATCAGTCACACATGATACAGCACATCTGTCTGGTCAAAATCAGGACCACGCTGGACTCACAATGGATTCTATCTTGCATGCACAAAGCAAGACCGGTGTATGTGGGTGTTTATATGGCCACTGTGTCAGCATCTGAATGCCAGGGAACCAACCACAAGCTGTATTCACTGACAACTTTAAATGTGCCAGGCTCTGTTCTTACAACTTTGTTCATTCACCTAATCATCAACACCCTCCCCCCCAGGAGATAAGTCTTAGCATTAATCTCATCTTCTGGATGAGGACACTGTGACCCAGAGAACTTAGGTGACTTGAGCAAGGGCACACAGCTGATATGTGACACTTTCACTGCTGCCTTCTACTGCTACTAAACAACTTTCAAGAGCAAAAATAAAAAACGGTTGACCCCCCCAGCAGAGTCCCCTACATTTGACAGTCTTAATACCTCATCTTCATCACACAGGTAGAGGCTGCTGAGTCGCTTTACAGGAGGACTATACTGAGGAAAAAGACATTGTCTCAGAGAGCTCCTGCATGCATCTGGAAAGGAGAGTTCATTGGTAGAGAGCCCCTGGCCAGAATGCAGGATTCTTCTTGGCATCAAATGGGACAGGGATATAGAGTCAGAGTATCAGATAGTTTGGTGTGTGATAGTGTGACCCTATTTGTGATAATCTTAAATTCTCATTATTTTAACCTCTTCGCTCATCTGCCACCTGAGGCAGATCACTGCTTTCTATAACTTCTACCTTTCTGATACTGCAGAACTTCCAAACTTTTCAATCTCCTAGTGAACAGTTCTTTATATTACATTCTTGCTCTAAATACACTAGTGTGCTATTGGTCCCCTTCTTGGATTGCCCCTCAGTTTTGAATTGTTCCATTATCCACCTCCAAAAGTTATTATCATTAAAAACCTAACTCAAGTCTCCAATATCTTTGCCCAGTGAAAAACTCAGCTCTCAGCTCTCCGGCATTCCTGCGGACTTTGTGGTCTATTGCTCAAGCTTGAACTTGGTCATCCATCCCAGGGAATTGGGAAACCATGGGCCACTTCCAAAGTCAGCCCTTGGTTTGCTTTTGCAAATAAAGTTTTATTGGAACACAGCCACATCCCCTCAATATGGTTGCTTCTATGCCCCAGTAGAGTTGAGAAGTCACCAGGGGCACAACCTGGTCCACATGCCCACTTGTCACCCAGTCTCTTCCAGGTCTTCTGATTCCCGGTCTGCTGTTCTTCCTGGATCTCACTACACTGGATCTGAGCCTGCAGAGTGCTCAGCACATAAGCACTCTTGCCCAAATCCTGCTCTAGGAAACATGTCAAACTCCGGAAAGCTCGCAGCAGCAGACTATATCCACAATGACTCCAACCTGCCCTTAAGTGCTGGGTGAGACGGCTCCATGTGACCAGCAGAATGGCTGTTTGTTTAGCTTCCATAAACCTGACAAATGGCCCCAGAACTGCCTTTGTTGGAGCACTCAACTAACCAGGGCTTCCAACTGTAAACAGGTGTCTATTATAGTCAGGAGCATCTCTTAGGGACCAACGTGTTATTTCTTTGAAATACAGCCAAAAGGAGGGACAGGGCTTCTGTCTCCCCATCTCCATATAAGGGTAAATCTTTCACTTAGATCACTGCCAATAGGCAGTAGATGCGAGCGCCATTGCATCCATGTCACCCACATCCTGGTACTATGTCACTTATCTGCCTTCTATTGAGTCTTGCTCTCCCTAATGGTCCCTTTAAAATGCCTGCACACATCAGAATGGAGCTCAGGGCTTTCCTTTGTTGTCAGCAGTAATTGGATAAAAATCTCTTCACATCACTTTAATATCCAGTTGAATTTATCTCTGACAAACACTCAGCAAATGATCAATGCTGATTTTTTTAACTGTTCATTATGCCTCACCCTCTGTCAATGAACAAGGAAACAAATGAAGACCAAAACTCTGTTCTGATATATGATTCTGATACATAGTAAATGAATCCACTGTCTGGCATACTGCCTGTTGACCATATTGATCCTTACCAGTCTCATTATGGTCAAAGTCCTGTCATTGCGCAAAGTGTATTCTGCAGAGTCTTCAAAACCACAGGCACAGTGTGGGAATGTCTCTGTTTGTCACAGATCCAGCACCCTGAAATCGAACAGTTTCCTCTCTGGAGAGAAAATGACATATCCTCCCATTCTTGCAAAGTTGCAACCTGGGAGAAATATGATCATCCTTGTGCTTCGGTACCTCACAGAAACTATGCTACATTCCCACTGAGCTCACCTTCCAAGCTGCAAGCACACCTCACATGCAACAGGGAATGTTTATTGCTTTATGACTACTCTGTTTCTCCTGCATGTGACATTTTCTTGGATATTTAGATATCCCCATAGTTATTAAAACAAGCCTGAAGCTTTGGCTCAGCATTTCTACTTGTAGAAATTTCTCCTTCTGTGAAATTTCAGTAAGAATGCATAACAATTAATATACAAGGATATTCACTGAAGGATCATTCAAACTTGCAAACAAACCTAGGAGTATATTGCTGGAATCAGATGCCTGGATTTGAATCCTGCTTTTGCTACTTCCTAACTGAGCAAGTCGCTTAAGCTCCCTGTGCCTCAAATGTCTTTGTATAAAGTAGGGTACAAATATAAATTCTACATCATTTGGAAAGGTGGAGAACATTGCTAACATATGTAAATGCTCAATTAATATTTTCCTGCCATTTTTATTATCATAAGTTATTTTAAATTATTCATTTCAACGTTTGAAGCATGAGTTGCACATTATGAAAACAAAAAAGAAAAATGTCAAATTCTTAACTGCTGAATTCAAAGCCACCAGTATGAAAGTACATGGAGTCCAGCATGGTGGTGCATGCCTGTAATCCCAACACTCTAGGAGGTTAGGGCAGGATGATGTCGAGTCCAGTCTAGTCTGGGCAGCTTAGCAAGACTCTACCAAAAATTTTTTTAAAAAATTAAAAAAGGGTAGAGGTGTACCTCAGTGCAAAATTCCTGGGTTCAATTCCATGTACAAGAAGAAAAATTTAGCAGCAAGCAGATTACAAGTTGGACATGCCTGACAATGAGACATTACATCTGTGGAAAGGATCATCGCCTGTTAGGAAGACAAAAAGCCTGAACCTCCCTATTCATAGTCTTACACATGACTACTATGTCAGAGACTTTCCAGTATCTCCTGAATCCAAGTATGGCCATGGGCTTGGTTCTTGCCACTGAAATAAGAGTAGAAATATTACGCTTCACTTGGGAACGAAAACTGACAGCTTTCACCTTCCACTAGTAAAAACCAGAAAACAGTGTGGTCTTGGGGGCATGACAGAACCATAAACTGAAAAATATCTAGGTCCCTGGGGCTCCACAGGGAGAAACACCACCCAATAGAGCTGACCATTCACAATGATGAGGAGCAGAAAGTCAGCTTTACCGATGTTAACCCTATGGAGGCTGAGGGTCATGGCTTAACCCTCAATAAAGTGTAAGAAGAGTTTGTATCTCACAGGTCGTCTGTGGCCTCTGTGGGACAAAACCACCACTGGGCTTTATTACAGCAGTTACAGGTTGCCAATTAATACAATAGCATAAATACTTGTCATAACTTGGGCACTGCCCCCACAAAAAAAGTCAAAACAAATTGCTCTTCCTTGCTTTTGTTAGCAAAGAAGAAATAGAGCCAAATAAAAAAAGAGTGAAGAGTTGTTTAGCCAATATGAGAGCATGGGGCACCAGCTGCTGAAAGAACGTTACTGGATGTGATGTGTCTCTTAGTGACAGTACTTTTGACCTCCTAAAGGCCCTGTCAGCTGTTTAACGATAGGAAATTTTGATGAATTTGTTTTAATTTCCATTTTTATTTATTCTAAATTGATGCTTTAAGATTGTTTAAGTAAGAGAGGAAAATTCACTAAGTAAACTTGACAGCTCTACATCCTCTAATTGGGAGGCAGCCGAGACTTGCAGGAGGCAGAGAGACACTTAGGCCTTTACCCCAGGCCTACTATCAGCTCAGTTTCTGTACCAAGACAAGTCATTCCAGTCTCCAGAGATTCCCTCTGTGTTAAATGAAGTATCTTTTCCTACTACCTGTCAAGGCCATATGATGCGGTAACTCAGTAGTGTGAATGTTTATTGAACAGCTACATTTATGAAAATTACAGACATGGAGCCCACATGCTCTGGACTTCACTAATTCAGACTAATCTTCCTTTTGTTAATTCCTTATTAGAATAAAAAAGGTATTTTTAATGCAAAGGAAGTTCAAAATATGCAAGGCTACACAAAGTTTAAATTTAAAGGCATTATTACAGGAGAATTTAGAGGTAGGCTGGTTTCAGATCTGCTATGCACATTGACACATGTTTTCCATGAGTGAATGGATAAACCAACTGTGGTACATCCATTGAACAGATTATCCAGCAATAAATGATGCAAAGGATGGATACACATGACCACATAAATAAATCTCAAATACATTATGCTGAGTGAAAGAAGGCCACTTCAGGAAGCTACCTCATTTATGATTCCATTTTTTGTGACATTCTGGAAATATCAAAACTTGAGGGATGAAGAGCAGAGATAAGCACTAAGGAACACCTGACTAAAGCTTCCTGAAAACAGGAATAGGTGCAGTGATGGAGCTGTCCTGTGTCCTGCCTATAGTGGTAGTTACATGACTCTAGGCATCTATTAAAAATTCTGAGCGATGTGCAGAAAAAACCTCAGTAAATTTTAGTAAAAAATGTTTAAAAGTAACTTTTAATGATGCAGTCTCATCTATCACTCTTTCATATATCTTCCATGAAGCTAAATTTGCTCTCAATCTCTATATCCTAGTGAGACCAGTGTCTTCAAGCCTCATATTTTCCTTCTTTCAAAACTAACAAGAATAAGTGGAGGTCTGTTTTCTAAAATTGCACAGAAAATATCCTTGAGTGCAACTCATTGTCTCTGATGGGTCATGTGCCCATCCCTAAATCAATCACTGGGGCCAGGGAATGGCCTTTTTTGATTGGCTTAGCATGAGTGATGGGCTCAACCCCATAGCCTGGAGGTAGAGTCACTTTTTGCTGAAATGTGGGGAGAGAGGTCTCTGAAACGTTATTAACATACCATTTTGACAGGAACATCAAGGAAGATCTCATTAGGAAACAACACACAAATCCAGTTTCCCAGAAAAAGTAGCACATTCTAAGTCAAGGATGATTACTGCCAATTCTCCTCACAACATTAATAAAGCTGAAAAAGAGAAACCACTGTAAGTCTGGGCCACAAGTCAGACACTTAGGCAGCTACCCTGCAGAAAGGGTTGCCATTGTAGTTTGACACAGAGTTTGAAACCTAAATTGGAGATTCTGAACCCAAGACCCCAAATAAGCCAACACCCACTGAAGGGTTAATGTGTTTACTTTAGGATATTGAATCTTTAAAAATGATCTCAAAGGCAGTCAGAAAACATGCACACAAAGTGCCCACCAGCACAGACTGTGCATTCCCACATAGATGGGATAGTCTTAATAACATTTTTCCTTGCTGGAACAATATCTGGCACCCACAAGTTAAAAGAAAAAAGGTTTATTTCACCTCACAGTTTCTAGAGGTTTCAGTCCACAGTCAACTGGCTGAAGGCAAGGTGGCATGGCACAGAGACATGGCAGATGAGACACAGTCCACAGCAGGAAGCAGCAATCCCGCCTTCTTTCTGTCCCTTATTCCATCTAGGCTACAAGTCTATTGATTAGTGCTCTCCACACCCCAGGTAGGGCTTTCCATTACCCACCCCCCAGAAAAACACTAAACTAATCAGTGAACTAATCCAATTATTAAACCTTTAGTCCAAATTCACACACTCTAGATCCAGCCACCATCAAAAAGCCTTGAGGGGACATCTAGATACAATCTACAACAGGGACCCTGCTAGATTCAACACACTTGTCACCTCTAAAGCTTAGTGCACCCCTGTGTCCACTGGAACCAGCATTTGCTTCAAAGGCAGAGAAATGGCAAAGATATTTGATGAAGGATAACCAAACACAGAGCCCCATCATATCTTTTTTCACCCTGCTACTCCTCTTCTTCTTCAACCACTTTTGCAGAAAGTGACAACGTATAAGGACAGCAAAGATAGGATGACCAGAGTTTATTTTCTCTCCAGTTCATCCCATGACTTGTCAGTAAGGAATGGTAGTTTGTTGGGAGAACGTGTGCATATCAAGAAGTTGAACAAAAGAGCTGAGTTAGGTTTTGTATGTTTGCTTTTCTAGTACATGTTTGCAATACACAATGTTTACATTAATTTTAGGAAGTAGGTACATGTATTTAATATATCTTAATCCTTGTTCTTCCCCTTGCCTTTTCTTCCCTCCACCCTTCCTGTATCTCTAGATCCTCTTCCCCGCCTCTAGATCTCTTTCCCATTTGCAAAGATCTGTCTCCCTGTTACTTATTGTCTATATTTCATTTCACTTTTTTATTTATACTTTGGGCTTCTCATAGAATAGAAATCATATGATATTTAAGCTTGTGTGGGACTTTTTTATTTCACTTAACATTATGGTGTCAATGCATATGCATTCATTTTCCTACTAGTGAATCAAATTTACCTTTCTTTAAGGCAGAATAGTACTCTTATTTTACGTAAATCCTACATTTTCTTTATTCATTCATCTGTTGATGGATTTAAAAGCTCTGTCCATGATTCAGGTATAGTGAGTTTTGCTGCCGTAAACAAACATGGGTATGCGTGTATCACTGTAGCATGATGTCTTTAACCCAGGAAGATATCTAGAAGGTGAATAGCTGCATCAAATGGAATTCCTATTTTTACTTTTTTGAGGAATCTCTATACTTATTTTCACAGTGTTCATGACAGTTTTGTGTAGCACTTTCATTTCTCTGGTAGGAATAATATCCACACATGGACTAGCTATGAAAATAGGAATTGTGTAACTTTGAAGATTCCACATACAGGTTCACTAGTCTTATATTTGTCTTTAAATCTGACATTTTGCATTAAAAGGTATGACAACACTCATGCTATGATTTAAGATTTTCAGTTTTCTTTTTCAAAGTGACAATATCAGACAGAGAGACAGACAGTGGGGAGAGGAGGGGGAGAAAGGAAAAGGGAGAAGGAAAGGGAGAAGGACAAGGAGAGAGAGAGATTGAAAGGGAAGGAAAAAACTTTTAACTGTATATTTTCCCTGAGTTTTGCAAGATACTGCATTTTTGCTTTGGTCTGAGTGTTGCAAGTCATGTAGCTTCAGATACACCTGTTAACCCACCAGAGATACAATTATGCCATTTTTCTCCTAACATTTAGTGTGGAACTTTAAAAAAATCATAGGAAGTAGGAGATAGATCTTTCTCAAATTGGAATGGGACCAAGAGGTGAAGGGAGGGAATGGGAGGTGAGGAAAAGTGGATGAAAAAGGAATTAAGATGTTCTATGTTCATGTAACAACTCCATACAAGGAATGTAAACATTTTTTTTATTTTGAAGAGAATAAAACCAAATGAAATAAAACAGAATAGAGTCAATCAAAACAAAACAATGAACATGGTACATGACTTCAAAAAAAGATAAAAGGAAATCAATAATGGCTACCATAATGCCTCTTGTTATCTTCAAAATAATTGCCCACACCATCAGGCATAATAAAATCAAGCAAAATAGCACAGAGTAAAACCAATAAAAACAAAACAATGGAAGCAATACAGGACTTCAAAACAATAGTAAAACAACAGTGGCTACCATAATGCCTCTTGTTATCTTCTAAGTAGTTGCCTACACCATCAGACGTAATACAATCAAGCAAAACCAAATAGAATAAAATCAATCAAAACAAAACAATGAAAGCAATACAGGGCTTCAAAACAAGATAATAGGAAATCAATAATGGCTACCATAATATATTTTATCTTTGAAATAGCTGTCCATGCCATCAAATATAATAAAATTAGGCAAACTGAAACAGAATAGAACCAAACTAAGCAGAACAATGAAAATAATACAGGATTCAAATCACAACAATAGCTTAACAATGGCCACAGCCCTCCCTTTTTGGAAACTTCCTCCCCTTTCACTTTCACAATATGTATTGTGCATTTTGGATCCCACTAACTCCTTTAGTTTTTTATACTAGGGAGACAACATGATATTCACCCAAGTGACTCTGAACCTTTTCATCCATGAGCTTGATCTCAGGTTGTATCCATTTGTCTTCAAGGGCCTTGAGGTTATCTTTCTTTATAACTGAGTAGTTTTCCATTGTATAAAAATGCTGTGTCTTTCTTGTCTACTCTGCAGCTAATTGGCAAGCTAGCCCCACTTCTTCCTGGCTCCCTGTCACATAGAGCCTTGTTTTCTTTCCTTTGATTTTCAGTCTATGAACCCTCTTTTGAGTTAAATGTGTTTCTTGTATAAAGCATGTTAATGGATCCTGTCTCCTGATCCACTCCGCCTGTGTTTCTTTTTATTGGTGAATTGAAGCCATTTACATTAATGGTTATGGCCAACAGCACTGCCTCATCTCTGCCATGCTATTTTCCTGCCTTTGGCTGCTTACTTTTCCCCTTCATTCAATTGTTTGCCCCTCTTGGCAATCCCCCCTGCTGCTGTTCCTGAAACTGTGGTCTTTTTTATCTCTCTCTAGGATGTCCTTTAGTATTTTTTGTAGGGTTAGTTTGGTGGTCAAGAATTCCTTCAGTTGTCCTTTGTCATGGAAGTATCTTGTTTCCCCATTAATTTTGAAAAAAAGTTTTTCAGGGTACATCAATCTGGGTTGGAAATTGTTTTCTTTCAGGACCTGAAATACTTCACTCCAAGCTCTTCTTGACTTGATGGTTTGTGTTGAGAAGTCTGTCATGATTCTGATGAGTTTTCCTTTATAGGTGATCTGTTTCTTTTCTCTAACAGCTTTTAATATTCTGTTCTTGTGTTGAATTTCTGGGATCTTGATTATTATATGTCTGGGTATAGATTTATTTTGGTTATGGCTAGCTGGAGTGCTATAAGCCTCACTCATCTGTATGTTACTTCCTCTTCCTATGCTTGGGAGGTTTTCTGATATTATTTCTGTAAAGACTTTTAATGTCATTTTGTTGACCCCTGATTTTTCACTCACACCTATTATTCTTAAGTTATGTTTCTTTGGGTTGTCTTGCAGCTGTTGACTTATTACTTCCAAGTTCCTTGTTATTTTTAAGAGATCTTTCTTTTTGTGATCACAAGCTGCAAACCTGTCTTCAAGGTTTGAAAGTCTATCTTCAGTTTCTTTCAAGAGGTTTTGCCAGCTTTCAATGGAGTTTTTAATTTCCTGGATAGCTCTTTGAATATTTTATGTATTCTAAATCTTTCTTATATTGTTCATTCAAGGTTTCCCTCATTTTCCTATACTCCTCCATTTTTGATCAATGTCTTCTTTAATGTTGCTTAGCAATTCTTTTATGTTTTTCATTACTTCTTTTACCTGAAATAATATTTCTTTTCTGATTTCTTTTATAGCCTGATGAAGTTATTTCTTTACTTCAGATGCCACCACTTCAGAAATTTCAGGTATGCAACTCCTGATCTCTTCCGTGTTTACATCCCCTAGACTTGCTCTCCTTGGGTTGGAGGCCAAAGACTGCCTCTTGCTTCTTTGTCTTAATATATTCCTGGGTTCTTCCAGACAAGTGTGTAGTAGGGTTCCAGGCTGGTGCCCAGCTCAGGTTCACAGGTGTCGGCCAGCTCTGCTCCTGCACACACTCCAACAGCCAAAGAGGGGGCTCCCTGCCAGTGACCAGCTTGGTTAGGTGATGGCAGTGGACTCTGCCCTGTCACACACTTGGGCAGCCATCTTGGAAGATTCTCTCTGGTAACCAGCTAGGAGACTGCAGCCAGTCCCATTCCCACGCACACTCCACCAGCCATCAGGGATCCAACAGGCTGGGAAAAGCAGCAGACAGCCCTGCACCAGCGCACCCGCAGCCAGCACTGGCTATAAGAAACAAGCAGTCTCACTTCAAAGAAATTGTAGCCTGTGTGGGAAGTGCCTGGGAGCCCACTAAAGAATGTAAACACTATGTGCCACAAACATATACTAATAAAATAAATTGATAAATAAATAAATAAATAATTTTTTAAATAAACAGGCTTTAGAAATTCTATCTGGGTCATAAAGGTATTTGAAATGTCAGTGGATTTTTTTATTTTAAAGATAAAAAATAATAAAAGCAAAGATATGGAATTTCAAAACAAGCTAATAAGGAATTAACAATGGCTAACATATTGCAAAATGTTATCTTCTAAATAATTGCTCAGATTACAAGATATGGGCATGAAAATCTGATCACACAATATAAGCACAAACTATTCTTTCCCGTGTACTAATAGCAATTAGTAATATAATCATCTTAGCTATATTATATTTTCTTTTCCCTTCCTTTTTTTTCTCTTTTTCCACCATCCCAGTAGTTATTTTGTTTTGAGTAGTTTCCTCTCCTTTCACAATATCTATCATTCATTTTTAATCTTATTTACTGTTTCAGTTTCTTACACTAGGAAGATAATGAGATGTTTAGACACACAAATCTGATTTATTTCACTTATGAGTGTGGTCTCAAATTGTATCCATTCACTTATAAAGGCCTTGAGTATATCCTTCTTTTTAGCTGAGTAGTGCTCCATTGTATAAAAATACATCTTTTTTATCCATTCCTCAGTTGATGGGCATTTGGGCTGTTTCCAAGATCTGGCTATTACAAATTGTGCTGTTATAAACATGGGTGCATATATATAACTGTGGCATGATTTTAATTCCTCTGGGAAAATGCCCAGAAGGAGACTAGCTGGGTTGAATGGGACCTCTAATCCTAGTTTTTTGAGGGATAGCCACACAGATTTCCACAGCAGTTTTAACAGACTACATCACCACAAACAGTGCAGAAGGGTGCCTTTTTCCCCACAGCCCCGCCAGCATTTGTTATTGCTTGATTTCTTGATGATAGTCATTCTTTCTGTGCTGAGATGGGATCTCAGTGCTATTTTAGCTTGCATTTCTTGAATGACCAATGATGTTGAACATTTTTTCATGTATTTATTTGTCATTTGTATTTCTTTATCTGAGAAGTGTATATTCATCTCACATGCCCATTTTTGGATTGAATCTTTGAATTTGGAGGCCTGATTTTTTTCATTTCTTTATATGGTCTAAATAGAAGTCATTTGTCTGAGGGACAGTTGGCTAAAAAATTTTCCCACTCTTTTCTTTCTGTTGGTGATTTCTTTTAATATGCAAATTTTTTTAATAAAATGAGATCCCAGTTGTTGATTCTTTGAAGCACTTCCCATGCAGTCTGGGTCTTGTTCATAACTCTTTGCCTACCTTCATGTCTTCAAGATTTCTACCTACTTTCTCTTTCAGTAAATTTAGTGTTTCTGTTTTAATATTTAGATATTTGATCCATTTCAACTTAAATTTAGTGCATGTTGATAGACAAGAGTCTAGTATTAGTCTTCAGCCAGTTTTCCAGCACCATTTGTTAAAGAGGCTATCTTTCTTCCATGTTTGGCCCCTTTTTCAAAGATAAAGTGGCTGAGTGTGTTTGTAGCTGTGTCTACATTTTCTAATCTCTTCTACTATAGGTGGATTTTTAAAAACTGAATCGATCACACAAAATTCCAGATTTGTGACTTTAGAAAAAAAAACTAAAATAAGCTTGACTAGCCACAATCAGTTTTGCATCATAGTTTCTACTGTCTTTATCTAGCACCTACGTTCTGAAGCTCACTGCAGACCCCCCTCACCCATTCCCTGTTGATTCACTTTGGGTCTCTGGCTCACATATATCCCCTGCCAGCCATCCTGCCTCTGCCCTGGAGTAAGCAGGTACTGAGACCAGCAGATCTAGAAGATAGAGACTCAGGACCCAAGATGAATTATAGCCCCAGACTGAAACATCTATTCTTTGTGAAGGGAATTAGTTTCACTTGCCTTATGTAGTAAGTTGAACTATGTCTCAGAATGTAACAGAATGACTGAAACTGGGGAACTTATGAAGCACAGAGTTTTACTTCTTCAATAATTCACTAACCCATTGCTCATCACTTAAGCACTTATCAAACGTCCCATCTCTTAACACTGTTGCACTGAGGATTAAGTTTCAGCACACTCATTTTGGGGACACATTTAAACCATAGCGGTCCCATAAAAAGACTTTTTCAAGTTCTAACCCCCAGTACCTAAACATGTGACCTTATTTAGAAATAGGTTCTCTGTCAATACAATGAAGTTAAAGATCTTGAGATGAGATCATCCTAAATCTAATATACCTTAATATATCCTTATGCTTATCCTTAAAACAGAAAGGACAAGGTCACTGAAAAATGCAGAAGCACATGAAGGAAGCACTGCCTCTACTAACAAAGGAATACTAGGATTCTATCAGAAGGTGGGATAGATGACCCTCCAGAACTTCCAGGAAGAAGCAACTTGCCAACACCATGGACTTTTGGACTTTTGGCCTTCAGAATGTGTGAAAATAAATTGCTATCATTTTGAGCCACCAGTTCTATGTTAATGTGTTACAACAACCACATACACACTATAAACAATAAAACACCATTAACCCAGGCTAGCTAGGGGAATCAAATATCATTCATAGAGTGTCTTATGTTCTCTTTCTTACTTTTTGGTAATGCAGTATGTTACTGTCCAACACACAAAGGAACTAGAGGAAGGAATGACAAATGATGTGAGGTCTTTGTGGTCGACCTCTGGGTAACCTGATTCAGGAATCTGTAGCACTTTTAAAGGGTAGGGGTTTAAAAACCATGACCTCAGGTGCCTCAAGCATCATCTACAATCCTGTGAGCTAGCCAGTGGCTGGCAAACCCCACTGAAAAACTGCACAAGTTTAAATGTTTGGGGCCTGAAGTAATTTCTCAGAATACAAGAATAATACCCACATAAACTTCCCAAACCTGAACTCTAGAAATTGATTCATATTTTAAACTCTATCAAATGTATCTCTCCAAAGATCTAATCACTCCTTAAGTCAATATCTGCTTCTCAACCCCCTTACCTTTCCTTGTCCTTTTGTTTGAAACTGAGTCTTCTGTGTTCCTTCCAGATGTACTTACATTGTGAACTTCAGGGTTCTCGGGCACAGCATAAAACTCTGTGTATATGCACACAACTAAGCAGACATGTGACAGAGGCACAGGATGGGTTTAACTCATAGAAGGCTCTGTCACCATAGTGTGGACAGGGTTTCACACTGAAGCAGAACATGTCCAGCTTCCCTGAATCATGCACCATGTTTCAGCTTGGCAAGTAGGTGGATAAGTCTCCTCATGAAGCATGCCTCGGATATCCTTTCCCTCCAGCAAGGCAGGATTCTGCATGTTGTTCAGCTGGCTTAGCCTGACAGTGGAGCTGGGTCATCTGTAGCACTGCATGAAGATGTAGTTCCCACAAAAACTGGAGGTGGCGGCTAGGAGCAGTGGTTCAAGGCAGGCAGGATGGCAGAGCATTGGGAGTCAATGATCCCATGCTAATCTAAATCCAAATCCTGAAGCACAGAGGAGTCCCTTTCTAGAAGAATTCCAAGAGGATCAGATTTACACTCGATATTAATCCAATTCATACCCAGGTCTTTTAGCTGCCTGATAATTGGGTAATGGGATAGAAGTATCAATTATGTTTCTGAAACCATCTAGTTAGTGATTGAGTTTGTCTCCAAAAGACTCTTTAGGCACTTGGAGAGAGACAGAAAAATCGATGCTGGGGAATGATGGTGGTAGGTAAGGATTGGTAGGGATGTCCCAGGCCTCCTGGTGGGGGAGCCCAGACTCAAAGTCTTCTTGATGATGGTCAAACCCAGGAAGGGGCCTAAAAGCTCTGGAAAAGTTAAAAAGATGAGTAAGCCTTTAAAGTCAATATTGACTAAACATCACCAAGAAACTCAGGCACCATGGGTAGATTTGCTTCCCATGGCTCTCCTCAAGACTGGAAGCTCACCAGGGCCTGTAGGATATATGCACTTTGAAGTTTTGTATGGGAGACCCCCACCTATAATTAGGGGTTCCAGGAAGACCTACGTCAGTTAGGTAATATATCTTTGAAGGGACAACTTACACAGTTAGGAACCTTTTCTCAGATACACAAAAATATAGCTGAGAGGCCTGCCATACCCACAGATGTACTGGCCCACACATATAATCCTGGGGATATGGTTTGGATTAAAGATTAAAATAAAAGCCCCTCAACCCTGTTTGGAGGAGCCCCTATCTGATCGTGTAATTGGTTGCAGGCGCAGGGGCCAGTGGGGAACTAAGTTAGAGAGCTATTCGTCCCCCTACCATAGTCCACAGTGTAGTCTCACCTGGGGCAGAACCCAACATCTGTTTTGTTCTTGGTGCTGCCTATATGCTGTATGTAAATTTCACCTGATTTTTAATTCTTTAGTCAGCTTCTATGTTATCTCTGTCACAAACGCATGCTCATTCTCACTGCCTATGGTGAAGGGCAGCCCATATCTGGGGATGGGTTTTCTTAATAATACTCTACAGATGTTAGTGACTTTTTATGTTTTAGTAGGAGATGCCTCTGACCATCCAGAATAAGTACAGACAAGTACCAGGAGATATTTTTAACCTTTACATGGCTTGATTTTTGTAAAATCTATGCACAGGTCTTTAAAAGGGAAAGGAGCATGTTAAATACCAGGTGGGGGTTTAGGCCCCAATGAGCATTAGTCCTTGCAGAGACTTGACATCTCTGACTAACAGAGACACAGATTGAGGCTAAATTTGGTATGCAACAGTAGTGGCTTAGAAGCTGATTTATAGCAGTTTTTCCCCTGTGGGTGATGTCATGGTGATGTTTTACCCAGGCATAAGCCAAATTTTGTGGAACTATCATCCAATCATCTGGTAAAGTTCAAGGACTGTTTGGGCCTACGTAGGCCCCTTCCTGCTGTGCTCATTTAATTTCCTCTTGGAGTAGTGGAGGGGATCACTGTGGAGACTAAGGACAGTTTTAGGGGTTATTTTATGTTGGACTTTCACATTCTGTACTAAATCATTTGTTCCCCAGGTGCAGCCTTCTGCTGCCAATTTGGTGGCTTTGTCTGCTTTGTGATTACCAAAAGAGACAGTGTCCATTACTTTTTGGTGTCCTTTTTAATAGATAATGGCAACCCTCCTAGGTTTCTGAATAGCAGTCACTTTTTTTTTAAATTTTAAACAAAAAAACCCCCCACAGAAATACAAAAAACTAAATAAACAAACAAACAACTACAAGAACAACCAAAAACTCAAAAAAATAACAAAGAGACTTACAAAACAAGATGATAGGAATTTAACAATGGTTGTTAGATTACGTATTGCTACCTTCAAAAGAGTTGCTTAGATTACTAGATATAGACAGGCAAAAATGATCAAATTGTATGAGTATTTACTGTTCTTTTCCAAGAACAAATAGAATTAGTCATATAATCATCTTAGTTATCTTAGGTATATATGCACAAATTTATATATGTTACATTTTAAGTTATATTGTGAGACTATCAGTTACACAAGGGCAGCAAAGACAGGGGTTTACATAAAGGAAGAAGAGCCCTGTTCTTGGGTCTGCTGGGCATTTCCGGTTGGTATCGGTGGGCATCCCGGGCAGGCTTTTATTGAAAAATTTAATTTTCCCCCTTCATGAGTTGATTTGTTCTTTCAAAATTCATATTTAATTTTAATCCCATTATGGACTACTTAGAAGTGCAGCCAGGTGAGGTCTTTAAGAGGTGATTCATGAATGGATCAAGCCAATCATGAGATCAGTGGATGTATGGGTAATGGGTTATTTAGAGAGTAAGGTGGATTATAAAAGCTATTATGTCTTCTATTATTTTGGGAAAAAAACTCACTGTGTAGCCCAGACTAGCCTTGATCTTTCACCCTTCTGCTTCAGTCTTCCATGTGGTTTACACCACTGTGCTCAGCTTGGTTTAGGTACCTGAGCACTCTCTGTTCTTACCATGACACCCTGTAGCTATTTGGGATGCTTCCAACAAGGCCTCAACATTGAAACAGAACTGTGAGCCAAAATAAACCTCTTTTTCTTTTTTAATAAGTTACCCAATCTGTGTTATTGTATTATTAACAACATAAAATGAACTGAGAAAATCTCCAACTTCTACCTGGGTAGTTACGTGATGTACTTGGGGAAAAGACAATGCCTTGATATTTATGAATTTGTTTCACTCTTGTGCCCTTTATGTTGGCACACAACAGATGCCCATTATTTTCACTGAAAGCAAGAAAGGCTTACTCTTAAGTCTAAAGGAAATCTTGCCATTCCTTACCTCACCACATGGCTCAGGCAGTCTTCAAGGAAGAAGACTGTCTAAATATAACTCCTGGAGGGGATGCAGACTAAGGAACTGGGAGCTGAACTGGATAACACATTCTTTCTTCTCCAAGTAAGCACTGAAAGACATGTGGAAGTGGGAGTGGAGCAGTCTGTGAAGATTACCCACCTGGCCCCAGTGAAGAGCTAACTTCTTCAAAGTGGACAGCATCCAGTACAATTTACTTTCATATCCTGGACAGAATCCAGCTGCAACGTTTTCAGAATTACCATATATTTTGCATAGGCATTGCAAAACTCCTCAGCTTAACAACACAGATAGAGTAAATTTTTCTTTTGTTTGACCTTCTTGATGAAGAAGGTGAGCAATCCACCATGGTTACCTACACAAGTCTCAGCACCTCCCCAGAAAGCGGGGGCAGCTTCATTCCAATCCTGCAACATTTCACTTTTCACGGTTGTTTCATGAGTCTGGCAACCTCTGGCTCCATTAAGGGGGCGCACACAAGTCCTGGTTATAGAAAATTTGTTCCAGAAGTCCTGATGAACATTCTTGTATAAATTCAGCATTTGCAGTTTCTACATCCTGAGAAAACTGGGTAATTAATGCAGAATAAAAGCAGGAGTGTGAGAATCTCAGTGATGAGCAAATGTCTGACTTGGAACTTTCTCTACAAACCTCTGAACACAGCTGCTCCTTTCTCTACTTGGATCCTTCACCTCCTTGGACCCTTCCTGCTTCTTGTACCTTGAAGTGCCACTGGGTAGGACGGAGTACACGTTCCTTTAGTCACTTGTGCATCTTAATTAGCCCTCAATGTCTGGAAACCCATTTCCAGAGTGCTCCCAGAAGTGGTCCCCAGGCCTCTCTGAGCTTCCTTGATGGTATCACCTAGACTCCTAGCCCACTCATTGGATCTCTAGAATCCCTGGCTCCAGCAATGTCTTGCTCAGACTCCCAGGGCCCTCCTAGCCTACTGGACCATCCCTACCTAGGGAAAACCTCTTGAGAAGGCAGCAGTCCAGCCCATTGAGCCCAGCCTGGAAGGTCTTTTAGGACTGCTGTTTCCATCACTGGGCCCCCAGAGGAAGAAAGGCAAAGTGCCAACTGTACCATCGTCTTTAGGTTCTTTCTATGTCTCCTGGCACAAGTTGCAATGAACAGAGATACCATGGGCAGCTACTTCAGATGGGCAGTGACCAAGGCCTCATTCCTCTGCAGGCTCTGCCCAGCCATCTCCGGCAGTCTTGGTCAGATGCACCTACTCAACCTGATGCCTCTGTGGTGAGTGGAATCCTCAAGAAACATGCAGAGAGTAGGGCATTCTTCTCAGGATAAGTGTGAACAACTCCATAGCCTCTCTATCTTTCTGAGGGACTAAGTCAGAGTAAAGGTCACTGTTCTGGCCACAGTGGGGAAGTCTGCATTCTACCCAATTTCATTCTGTGCTTTGCGGCGGTATCTAGTGTCTGCTACCAGCACCAGAACAAGCATTTAGCTGTGGATAGATCTTAAAAACAATGCTAAGAAAGTAAGAAATGGAATGATCTCTGTCGGCCAATAATACTTGATAAAATTAAAATAATTCACATGGGGAAATATGTAGTTTACAAAAAATATGCAAGTAAAATGATACATCTCAAATATTAAGTTGGATGTATATTTGGAGGAAGGCAATGGTACTAGAGAAAGTGAAAAAAGGACAGATCTATAAAGAGAATTATTGTAAGCATCAGCAATAAAGGTGCTCCATAAATTTGTTGATAATGTGGTATGAACAAGGTCAATTCTTTGTTTTTGAGGTTCTAAATAAATACATAAATGAGTAGCAGGCCTGGTGGTACA
This sequence comes from Dasyprocta punctata, assembly GCA_004363535.1. Classification (NCBI taxonomy): domain Eukaryota; kingdom Metazoa; phylum Chordata; class Mammalia; order Rodentia; family Dasyproctidae; genus Dasyprocta; species Dasyprocta punctata. The sequence continues at coordinate 617 of RJWM01014825.1, read as the reverse complement.
TACCTACAACCCTACGATTATGGAAAGCTGAGGCAAGAGGATCGCAAGTTTGAGGGCAGCCTGGGCAATTTGGTGACTTACTGAGAAATTATAAAATTATAAAAAAATAAATAAATAAATAAGCTAGAGGGTAAGTCAATATGAAGGCCTCGGATGTAATTCTCAACATAGGGAAAAAAAGATGTAGCAAAAAGGGTAACAATCTAGAAAAGAAGAGTTGAAAGATGTTTATAACTGAGCTGGTATGAATTAGAAGGTCTGTTTCCATTAAAAGTTTCAGATTTAGGCTGGACTTCGTGGTACTGCCTATAATTGCAATAATATTAAGAGGGTGAGGCAGGATGATCACCAGTTTGAGAGCAGCCTGGGCTATGTTGAGTCCAGCCTGAACTATACAATGAGACCCTGTCTTAAAGGGAAAAAAAAGTACACTTGATGTGTCCCAGGAACCATACTCTCTAAAGCCAATGCCATGCATATCCCTTAGTAAGTAGTAGTCTTTTTACCTGGCCAACAGATGTGAATGTCAACAGGACTGTTATGCTCACAGGGATAAACTCTGAGAGCTTCACAGTTTGCATTATTGTATGTAGATAGCAAATGTACTAAGGCAATTC
>RJWM01014824.1:0-49417 GCA_004363535.1 Dasyprocta punctata | reverse complement strand
GTCTATATCTGTCAATATCCCCAACCCCTAGGAAGGTAATGATATGCAATATTGTAACTACTGCCAAACTTCAACCACCTCAGTGTGTAAACCTACAATGTTATCGTATCAGATCTGTTGTTGTTGTTTGTCTGTCTTTTTTGACTTTTATTTCTAGCTTCTGTATCTATTTTCTCTTAAATAAAAAAAAAATTAAAAAAAATTACACCACTGACCTTTGGGCATTCCCAGTGCAGATCCTTTATACAGACTTGCATAAGATATTGTCATGTGTTCTAAGCCTCCAGCTCAACTCATGGAAAATATTGCCATGGGATCTCGGCCTTCAGCTGGACTCATGCAGGACAATGCCTTGGAATCCAAGTCCTCAGCTGAATTCTTTGGGACTCTAGTGTGTGGAAAGATCTCCTGTACTCTTGCATTTGACACTTTGGTTCAATATTATAAAATAATCCTATAAATTATATGTCCTATATTAATTTGTTCACCTTGAAAACCTTGACTACAACACTGCCTTACATTGATCACCCACTGTATCAGGCATGGAAGGGTGCAGAAGGTCTGTCTGCACACTGAGTATCTTAGTCACTTTTCTCTTGTGCTAAGATGAAATACCCAGCACTCAGAATTAAAGGATCAAAGGCATATTTGGCTCATGGTTTGTAAAAGTTTCAGTCCATACCTGGCTGGCTCCAAGCCAGTGTAGCACATATCAGAGGGACAAGTGTTCATGGCAGTGGAAGAGAGCAAAAGCAAAAGACAGAAAGATAAGTCTCTATCTGTCTCTTATACTGTATCTAGTCTACTGGGATTAGGGTAGTGCCAATCCAATCAATGGATTGATACAGAAATTACCCATCTTTAATACCAGCGCTAAACCATGAATCAATCACGTACTCTAGAAATCAGTCACCCCTGAAGAAACCCTATGACTGCATGATGCATGGGGGTCATCTAAGCACAAATCATAACACTGTGGGGTGAAATCAATCCAGTCAAAGGCCTGGAGCTCTCTGTAGCATCCTCTGCTTGACTGCTTGCTCTGCTTGGTGACTTTCTTCTATTGCTGTTCTTGTGGTTGTGGATTTAATTTTCTCTTTCTAACATAGGCTTTAGAGGATTCTGTAGAACTAGTTTTGTGGTCATAAATTACCTCAAGTGTTCTTTGTCATGGAAATACCTTATTTCTCCATCAATTTTGAAAGATAATTTTACCAGGATACATCAATTTGGATGGAGTTTTTCTTTTAGGGTATGAAATACATTAACTCCAAGATGTCTTTGATTTGAGGGTTTGTGTTGAGAAGTCTGCTGTGATTCTGATAAGCTTTCCCTCATAGATGATTTGTTTCTTTTCTCTGTTTTTAATATTCTGTTCTTGTGCTGAATTTATGGAATCTTGATTATTATATGCCTTGGTGTAGATTTATTTTGGCATGGCTGTTTGGAGTTGAATATGCTTCATATTTTTCTATGTCAAATTCTTTATCAATGCTTGGGATGTTTTTTGCCATTATTGCTATGGAGTATTTTTATGGCATTTTCCTTGTCTCAAGCTTTCTCACTGACTCCAATGAATTTTTTTTTTGGTACTGGGAATCGAACTCATGACCTCACGCTTATACCACTGAGGTGTATCCCCAGCCTCCAATGAATCTTATGTTGTTATTCTTTGCTTCATCTTGTAGCTGTTGGATTATTTTCATGGACTCTTGTTATTTTTAATATATCTTTCTTTTCATGATCACTAGCCTCAATTCTGTCTTCAAGATCTGATATTCTATCCTTGCCTTTGTCCAATCTGTTGCATACACTTTCATTGGAGGTTTTACTCTCTTGGATTTCTGTTTGCATCTGTTTCCTGGATTCCATTTCTTTCTTATATTATGCATTTGTGATTTCCATCATTTTCCTAAACTCATCTATTCTTTTGTCAGTGTATTCTAATATCTTTGATTTAAGCATCATTTCTTTTTGTACTTGAGGGATTATTTTCTCTATAGCCTTTTCCACTTGTTTTTTCACTTCTGTTTCTATCTTTTCAGAAAGTTTCAGTGTTTGTCTTCTTCCAATTTCCTTATTTCAGTGTGCTGCAGTCTTGTCCTCTGTGGGTTGGAGGTCTGGTGTTGCATTTAGATTCTGTGTCTTGTCATTTTCTATTTTATTTTGTTTTATATGCTGATGTTCCCAATTTCTTATGGTACATAGCTTTATCACTGGTATCATGGCTTCCCTAGGAAATGTCTGCTTTTCAGGGATATCTTCTAGATATAGGTGATTCTTTGTATCCACCCCAAGAATCTACCTTCACAAGTTGTAAAGGATGCAAAGTTACTATTTGGCTTAGTCCTTTGGTATTGGACTGTGTTGATGATTATAATCCCATACAATCATAGTGGTATCATACAAAGGAGAAAAACTGATTATAACGTGTATGACTTCCTGGCTAAATTAGTACAGTTAATAAAAATAGTTTCAAGTACAGCTTAGCTACTGACAAACTATTATAACTATTAACCTGATACTTGTAACCACAGCAGAAAATTCAAAAGTTATATATCAAAATCACACATATACCTTGTACTTGTATGGAATGATTTTCCCCTTTGTGGAGTGATTTTTCCTTGTTGCAAGGGGTATGAATGTTAAGATGGGGAGGGGACAAGATAAAGTGATGAATGAGGTCAAATATAGTAGAATCAAAGCTGGCTGTCAAAGGATGATCACACGAGTTTGGGAAAACTGGAGGACACGGGAGGGAAAGAATGAAACAGAAAGTGAAAGAGTAATCAGAAAGAGAAGAGAAATTGTTTACACACTTGAAAGTGTAATTTCAAAAGGTAGTTGAGGAAAGACAGTAAGACGATCCATAGAAGAAAACAGAAAAGAAGTATAAGAAATCAAGGCAGTGAAAAAAGAAGGAAAAGAAGACAGAAAAAGGAAAGAATAAAAGGAGGAAAAAAGAAAAAAACAACCTCAAAACAAAATTGTCACAAAAAGCCAAACAAAACAAGATAAACTCCAACCAGACAGAAAAAGGATAGCTAATCAGACAAGGGAGAAGTAAAGTAGTAAAATAACTTTGGTGCTCACAATTCTGTGATAATGTCTAAGTCAGATCCCAGAAATGTACGGTGCAATTCAGCCAAATTCACCATGGAATTTGTGCTGGGAATGGAGCTGATCTTCACCTCTGGATGTGGGGACTGGGACTGGTCTTTTGATAGTGGTGTTTTCCACATCCCAACTACTGACTCCTCACTGCTGCTTCAGACAATTTCACTTTGCTGATTTCTCCCTGATTACTCTGCCCATCAAAGGCTTGTGTGTGCCTGTGTGATGCACCTGGGGCCTTGCCTGGAGTCTCAGTCATCCCTCTGCCTGTCAAGGGCCAATCCACCCATTTTAAACTTGACAACCAGACACATTTATTTAATACATGGTATCCAGATACAAAGGCAAGCGCACAATGACACTTAATATGCTATAATTATTCTGTGCACAAACAGATACACACTAACTCCATCCCCAGAATAGAAAGCAAGTTTTCTTTGGGTGAAGTTTATTCCAAACATTTCATAATTTGAACATTACACCATAGGTTTAACAATAAAAATGTATATTAAATCTATCAAAATTATATTGCATTGGAAGCATATAAGGAGAGAACTACCACAATTATAATCTTTGTTTCTGTAGCTGATCATGGGTTTGCAGCTGGTATTTGGAACTAACATCTTTTACTACCCATTCTATATTACCTTGGGATTCAGCAACTACTTCAGTAGATCTTGGTTCTTCCCCTAGCAGGGCTACACATACCTTCATTACTGAAGGTTATGGATCATTTGGCAATCTGCCAGGATTCAATTGATGTGGTTTCCCATTAACATCACTATCAGGGCAAGGTAATACTAGGAGATTCCCTAAGGGACCTTCTACATTCCAAGAATATTCTACCTTTCTACCATTTTAGAGTAACAGTTCAATTTCTCCTTGATCATCTGGATCAACCACTCCTGCCAAGACTATGACTCCCAATTTATCTTATTTCCTCAGAGGCATGAGGAGACAAATATGATCAGGGAAAAGTCTTAGTTTCCAGTTCAATGGTATCATTCTTGTGCTTCCTGGTGTAAACCTTCCCTCTCTGGAACTAATATTTCTAAGCCAGTGGAGCATAAGGTCACAGGAACAGGAAACAAAAATTTGATATTTCATCACTGGGGGAAATGGTGAGTGGAATTCCCAGTTTCATCCCTTGATTCCTGTACCTATGAACTCTGGCTATGTGAGACACAGTTCCATATACTGAATGTTGACTCAAAGCATATGCAGTCTTTTGAAAAAAATCTTGCCCCAGTCCTGCAGATATTTTCAACTAGCTGGCTTTGTAACAGTGTCTTCAAAAGGCCATTCAAACTTTCAATCAGTCCAGTGGCTTCCATGAGCTCATTTCCTCACTTCTTTGCTAATAATATGGGTTCCTTTGTTAGAGGCAAATCTGTGTGTATTTGATGCCAATAGAAAAAGAATTATGTGACTCCACAGATGGTAGTTTTGGCAGAAGCTTTACATGCAGGGAAAGCAGACCCATATTCAGAATAAATGTTTATGCCAATAAGATCAAAGGACTGTCTTTTCCATAATGTAAGCAGTCAAATATGCTCAACCACCCTGGAATATGGTCCTTTATTAGAGACTCAAGGTTGGCCTCTGTTGCTGGCATATTGGTTTCTCAGCAGTGGCTGTATTCAGATCAGCCTTGGTGAATGGGTTTCCCTGTTGCTGAGCCCATGCATAACTTCTATCCCTGTCACCATGGTCACTGTGTTCTTGAGCCCATTGGGCAATGACAAGGGTAGCTGAAGGAAGAGATTGATCACTAACTAACTGCAGAACAGGTCATCTTATCCACTAGACCGTTAAAGTCCTATTCTGATGATGGCACTATTTGGTGAGTATTTACACAGGATACAAATACTTTTACATCCTTTGTCTATATGGTGAGGTCTATCTACATATCTCTTCCCCAAATATCTTTGTCACCAATTTTCCAATCCTGTTCCTTCCAAATTCCTGATCATCAAGCTAGATCATTGGCTATAGCCCACTAATCAGTATACAGTCGCACATCTGGCCATTTCTCCTTTCAGGCAAAATATAGTATAAGGTTCACTGCACAAAATTCTGACTGTGAAGGTTTACCTTCTCCACTGTCCTTCATAGATATCCTGGAAAAGAGTTGTAATGGTTCAATTTTTGACTTGTGGCTGGTGCCTACATCTGTAAACCAAGCCCTAGTCTTCTCTTCCTCAAAGTTGATCACATGGTATTACCCATGAGGTCATAGATGTATACTGGGAAACACGAGGCAATATATAGCAAGAGTAAGAGCCATGGGCATCTAGGCAACTTCTTTATGTAACTTACTCTTAACCACTGGACATGCTCTAGCTTGATCATGTATATATCATTTCCATTTAATAATGGAATATTACTGCATACATCCAATCTTAAGACTTGGTGGATCAGGTAATACCCTACTTATGATAAGACAACCCAGTTTGCATGGTAACCTAGTGTGCCATGATCAAGCATTCAGTTTGCACTAAGACCCAATATTAAGTTGAGTTAGTTTTTGAAAGGAGAGTAGTTTTCTACAAAGGACAGCAGAACCTTACTCCAAACTCTTAAAGGTCTCCACTGCAATTCACCTATGGGGACCTGCCAGAGACAACAAGCAGCATCTGTACCTCCCACTGACACTTCAAGTACCACTTCATCTGCTGGATCAGATAGCCTTACTAACAGAGCAGCCTGTGCAGCAGCCTAGATCTGTTGCACAGTCTTTTCTTATTCTGGAAACCACTCAAATCCAACAGCTTTCCAACTTATTCAGTAATTGGACCAGAGCAAAACACCGCAGTGAGGAATATGTCGCCTCCATAATCCAAATAGGCCTACTAGCACTTGTGTCTCTTTTTAAGTTGTAGGTGGTGCTAGATGCAACAAATTATCTTTTACCTTAGAAATGATATCTCTTCATGCTCCACACCACTAGACTTCTAGAAATTTCATTAAGATAGAAGGACCCCAAATTTTACTTTATTTCCCAACTTCTGGCTCTCAAATGCTTTACTGACAGATCCAGAGTGATTACTACCTCATGATCAATTGGCCCAATTAGCTTAACATCATCAATGTAATGGATCAGTGCAATATCTTGTGGGAGAGAAAGGCAATCAAGATCCCTGAGAACTAAGTTGTGACACAAGACTGGAGAGATAATATAACACTAAAGTAGGACAGTGAAGGTACATTGCTGGCCTTGCCAACTGAAAGCAAATTATTTCTGATGGGCCTTATGGACAGGTATGAAGAAGAAGGCATTTGGAAAACAAGCAGGTGCACACCAAGTACCAGGACATGTATTAATCTTCTCAAACAAGAAAACCATAGCTGGTACAGCAGCTGTAATCATAATCACCACTTGATTCAGTTTATGGTAATCTCCCATCATTCTCCAAGATGATTAATCTTTTGCACAGGTCAGATGGGAAAATTAAGTGATAATATGGTGGGGACCACCACTCTCTCATTTTAGAAGTCCTTGATAGTGTCACTAATCTCTGCAATCTCTCCAGTGATGCAGTACTCATTTTGGTTTATAATTTTACCAGGCAATGGCAGCTCTAATGGTTTCTATTTGGCTTTTGCAACCATAATAATCCTCACACTACAGGTTAAGGCACCAATGTGAGAATTCTGCATAATACTAAGTATATCTATCACATTTATGCATTCTGGGCCTAGAAAAATGACTACAAGATGGATTGAAGGATATACTGTACACACTGTGAGACTGACTTTTAGTAAAATTCTGTTGATCATCTGATTCCATAGGCATCTACTCTTACTGGAGGGCCACGATGATAGTTTTGATCCCAGGAAAGTAGCCTTAGTTCAGAACCAGTGTCTAGTAGTCCCCAGAAGTTCTGGTCATTTTCCTTCCCCCAGTGTACATTTACTGTGGCAAAAGGTCTCAAATTCCTTTGGGTAATTATGGGAGAAATACTGTAAAAATTTCAGTAGTGCACCAGGATCCTTGTTCAAAGGGACCTGGTCTCCCCTCCATTCAAGGAGTTCTGAGTCTTTAAACTGGCTCAAATCTGGGAAGTGGTTGAGCATTCAAAATTCCCTGCAACAGTGATTTGAAGTAGCTTTCTGTTCATCTGCCATTAAATACTTTGATTATATAAATCTTGTAAAAATTTTGTAGGATTACCATCTTTTTCACATTTGGAAACACTGTGGCTAGTCAGCCAGCATCATGCTCTACACATGTCACACTATTCTGGTCATTGTCCTGTTTTTGCTGTCTGTTGTAGTCAGGGGTTACAGGGAGAACAACTGCATACAGGACACAGAGTTTGTAATACTGTTTTATAGTATCACCCAGAGTTGAACACAAGAAAGTGCAGGAAAATCTATCCACAACACTAAGACCCAGGATATTTAGCCGAGGGCCTGAATCCCACAGCCATATCTTGCTAGAGTCCCACTAGAGACCCAAAACACATGACAATGCCTCCCACAGTTCCAACTTGGAATCTAAGAGCCCACAATAAGGACTCATGCCAGTCTATTTATAGTTCTGTGCTGGGAAGGCCAAAGGTCAGCGGTGGAACTAGGAAGTCTATGCCAGTGGAGTGAAGGAGCTGTGCAGTGGGTTGAGGTTTCTACACGGGAGCTGAGAAGTCATGCTCAAAAGAAGAAGTGGGGCTACCCTGAAGAGCACTACAGCCATCCCCAATGGCAACGAGGTCCCGCGCTCCTCCGATGATGGAGAACAGTCGAGCACAGGTCAGGGAGCCCAGCGTGACAAGCTTCTCCAGCACACAGCCTCCCCTCCGGAGCCAGGAAGTGATGCACAATGTGAGGAGCAGAGCTCCCGCAACAGGAACCACAGCCACTCTCACTGATGAAGTCCCGAGCTCCTCAAACGATAACGACTGAGTCCATATTGAGGAAGCCAGCATGACATGCACCTCTGGGAGAACCATTGGCTCGAACAGCAACTCTTGAAAGAACCCACAGTGCCTAGCTCTTCTTCTCCATGTCTATTTATGCTGGCAACTTTCTTCAGGTGGAGCATCTTTACTCAATACCAGCTGAATTAATTCAGCTGATGCTAAGTTGACCACCAGTTTTTAAGCCATAACACTGCCCACTATGATAAGTGCATGTACCCTGCCTTTGTCAGTTTAGTGCTACCACTTGACCCCTGCTATTCTGGAATCCAATAAAACCCATTGCCCTTAAGTTTCCCTATTGATTAACTGCAGTCCCCACCACAAAGTCTGGCACATACAAAGGAGCAATAACAGGGTTCTTCAGGGATGCTGGTGTTACCCTCACACATCTGTTTCTCAAGGTGTTAGTGAAGCGCACATTTTCTGGAGCATTTCAGTGTGGTGAAGTAGGATTCACATGACAAACCCAGTCCCACATTTCCATATCCCAAAGCCGCTGAATTCTCTCAGCAGTAAATCATGGAATATCAGGATCTCTAACTCATTCACAGTTGGCCATCTTTTGATCCATACTTCTGCCAGCCAGTCAAATAAACTACTAAAACCTTTCTTTACTTCATGAACTGTGACATTAAATTCACTATCTGTATTTCATTGACCCATATCAACAAGTTCAGCCTTATGCAAATGTATATTTTTGTCACCATTATCCCACTCATTCCCACATTTGCTCCTCAGCCTCACTTATGTGTTATAAAAGTCAATAAATTATTTGGGAGAGTATTGAACATACTCATGGGTCACACAATTTACCTCAACCTTAGGAGCCTTCTGTGATTTGAACCTGGTCATAGGCCTAGGGGCAAAACTGGGTAGTGAAGGTGGTTCCTGAGGAGTATCACCACTATTATGCTTGATAGGCACAGGATTAGTTTCTTCAAGTAAACTGGGAAAGGCCAACAACACAGAGGATGAGGGTGGGGAAATCTGTTCATCTGGCAAAATAATCTCATTAGAGTCTAGGAACCAAAAATCCTCAGCCTCTCCAAGATCCTCTTTAATGTGTCCATCCAGTTTACAAGATCCTATTCTTTTGTGATCAGAGCCCTCACCTGTACTTCAGATACCATTTTAGGTTGAGCATTATACTTAAAGTGCATTTCAACCAATAGACTTATGAGGGCCTATTTTGGGGTTTCTGTGTTATAGGCTGTGTAGTTAAAAAAAAAAAAGAGGAAATTCTCTTTCAAGACACACTTAGAAACTTTTAAATATTTTGTGTGTCTGAAGCTGGGAATTTGAATCAATGAGCTCTTTATTTTCCTTTATTTATTTGTTCTCACAGTGAGAGGTTGAATAACTATGGATATTTTGAGCTCATTATATTCCTTCACTAGTTTGTCCAGAGATGCTAAGAGCAACCAGCTCTCATCATTTCATTTTCCAGGCTGCCAAAAATACTCAAAAGTTGCATATATGGAGTCACTAAATTTGTTACATTTCATAAGTGGTGAATTAAGAAAATCAAGTTGGTCTAAATCATGTATTACTTTGAACAGTTCACATCAAGGGCTATTAGTATTTCCCATAGTATTAGAAAAAGACACCATGGCATCATTGGGTCTCATCAAATTAGAAAGTCAAATCAGGGAACCCCTAAAGCTTTAAAGAATTTCATTTTGCAATTTTGTTGCTCTAGAGTCACTCTCAGTACCAAAATCTTTATCAGTAAGTGCTTACTAGAGAAACAGATTTAATTCAAAACGCACAAATATATAACAATATACATGATTGGCTTGCAATGGTTGCCCACAGAGTCTGGTGTGGAAGAGTGCAAAGGGATTTTATGTGTGCTAAAGATTTGACAGATTCAGTTGAAGGCCTAGGGATCACTGTTTTGCCTCATGCAAGTCTATATCAGAAGGCTAAAGAAAGCTAAAGGGTCTGTGCTGGAGGCTGAAGACAACATCCAATGTGAAGGCGAAGACTAAAGAAAATGTTAAGGTGAAAACTAAAGAAACAGAAGCAGCAACCTTCTTTCTTCATTTCCTTTTTATACATTCTAGTGACAATTCTCCTTAGAATGGGTTTTTCACAACCAAAATTATGCTGAACCAATTGAGTTGACTGTCTTACACAACTGACACAATCAGTTAGTAATCACACAGAAATTTTAACTGACTCTGAGGAAATCTATTAATGACAAATCAGCAGTCGACATAATTAAATGAGTAAAAACTGAAATTTTTCCTATAAAATTGGGAACAAAGCAATGATTAAGTACTGTAGCTCCATGTAAGGCATCTGGGTCCCATAGTTATGAGTTGTAATATTCAGTGGACTTGGGTGGCCTCACTCCTGTGGTTTTGCCCATTGCAGTCCACATGGCCTCTGTTTTGGGCTGACCCCATTGACAAACTGCTTTTCTCACAAGATATTCCACATTCCTGACATCTCTAAACCTCTAGTGTCTCCACTGCAACTTTGACTTCATTCCCACAGCTTCGTGCACTGCTTTAAGGACCGCTTGCCTATCCTTCAAGGAATACTTTTGAAATCTGTATTTAAATATCCCTGACCACACAACGCTTGGGTTCTGCATACCAGTAAAACCAGAATCATGTGGATGAATGCCAAAGTCTGCCACTAGCATGCACATTAACCAAGCCATTTTGGACCAAGACTAGTGCCTCTGTATTCCTGTATGGTAGAGTACAGTAGAATGAATATTAGTGACTAAATCATTTATACTTTGCATGAACCTACCACAGATGTGATATTGTTTATTCATGTGATGCCCTCGAGGCATCTTTCTTCTTGATTTTTATACAAAGAACTGGGTTTCTTTTTAATGGCACTAATCTCTTCAGAAACCAAACTTCCTTTGGCCCCATCTTTACACATGGTTCTTTCTGTGCCAAAATTTAAGTATTTCAAAGTTTTTCTCTGCCTTTTACCCCCTCCCTAAAACTCACTATAAATTTTACTGATTGCATCCAGTGGTTCCCATGCTACAGCCATACCCAGCTCATTATTGCCCCACTGTGTAACATGCATGGCCTCTAGTTCAATTCCCCCAAACCCTTGCTCCCAAGTAAAACCTCATGAACTTGATTGTTGGCACTCTTATTACACTTTTGCTCACCTGAGTTCTAATCAGAATCACCTATCAAACTCTGCTTTTTATGTTATAGGTCTTCTCTAGCTTGCACCCCCAAACCTTTCCAAACTCCTCCACAAACCAGTCCCTAAGTTTTCTGAACCACATATTCAGTTACGGGCACACTACTGACCCCACTTTGGGTATCAATGTTTCTGTTAGTAATCTTTTCCATCATTGGTACACAATACTTAACATCTAAATTTAAAAGAAGGTTTAGTTTGGCTCATGATTTTGTTACCACATGGTGTATCTGACAGATTCTAGGGCATTGCTTACCATGAGCAATGAATTAGAAGCCCACATTCAGTGGCAAATGAAAAGGCAGCTGCATTTAATGAAGATCACAGAAAGACAACTTCAGGAAAAGTCAGTATCAGCAGAGACAGAGTGACAGGAACAGAAAAGTGGTATTGGGTACAACATGGAACTAAAAAGCACATTGCATCACACAGATAAATCAGAATTTTGGATTTAAAAGATGTACACCCCAACTCAGTTACCTTTCAATGAATCTCTAAGTAAGATACAATGATAGGGTGCTGCATCATTTCAAGGGCTTTCTAGTGTGCAGGACATTCCCAGAGATTATTCTTATTTAACTATATACTTGAGATGTAATGCATATTTATGAACTATTGATAAGTTTTGAGTGTGGCAATGGTTATTGAAGGACAGGCCAGGAGATCTAATGAGGATTCTCTCTCACCAAAACTTCAAGGATGCTGGGGTTTTGTTATTTATTTTTACCTCTCTTAGAGCAATGGATCCTCTCAGAATAATGGAATGGCTCCCCAGAGTGCTTTAAAACTCAGGTGGGTGAAGAGGAATGATTTAATCTTTCCCTATTGTACTACATATATTAAATTCAAAAGATTTAGTTCGCTAGCTCCAAAACAGGATATCTTGGCAGCAGGTATGTTAAGCAAAGGTGTTATAGTCGAAAGGGCCAATAATAGTTCAGATTCTTATGTACAACCAGGAAAGAACAGTCAAGTGTATACCCAGTAGTATCAGTAGCTATGTTTATTGATGATCATGGGAAAGTTTGCAGCACCAACAGGAAAAGGGAAGAGGGGAGAAAGAAAACTTATAACTCAGACTTTTAGCACTTTTTTGTAATTTTTATTTTAAATTAAGTTCATTTTTACAATTTAGATATACATAAAAATCATATTCATCATAGGGAATTTGTATATGCATATGATGTATTTTGATACATTTCCCCCGGTCACCTCCCGTACTTATTTACATGACTTTATTTCCAATTTATCCTTTTTAAATTTTTTTTCATTCTTTCCTTTCCCTCTTCCCTCTCCCTATTTCCTCTTCAATTTTGAAAAATTTCTTCCTATTGTACAATACTTATTGCACATTTTGCCTTTATTTACTTTGAGTCTCCCACACTAGGGAGATAATGCAATGTTTACACATGTGAGTTTGATTTGTTTACTTTAGAGTATGGTCTCATGGTGCATCCATTCAAAATGGATCAAGGATCTAAGTATTAAAAACCCAAGTGCCCATCAATCAAAGAATGGATAAAAAAGATGTGGTATTTTTATACAATGGAGTACTACTCAGCTATTAAGAAAGATTGCATTGAGACTTTTATAAGTAAATGGACAGGACTTGAGACCATACTCATAAGTGAGATAAATCAAACTCACATGCTTAAATACCATATTGTCTCCCTAGTGTAAGAAACTGAAAAAGTATATATGACCCAAAATCTATAATAAATACTATGTAAGGGTAAAAAACAGCTCAAAGAGCAAAAGTAATTGGGAAGGGAAAAGTGGGAAAGAGGGAAAGCAAAAGGAAAAGATATAAATCTGTATATATGTATGTGCAAGATAACTAAAACGAAGATACTTCTGAATGTGTTAGATATTGAGAAAGAGCAGTTAATACTCATATGATTAGATCAATTTTACATATCTATATCTGTTAATGTAAACAACCATTTTGAAGATAATGATACGCAATATTGCAACCATTGTCAAGTTTCTATCATCCTGTTTTGTAAACCTGTAATGTTACTGTTGTGCATTCGCTCTAGTCGTTTGTTTGTTTCTTTTGCTTTTTGTTTTTCTTATATGTGTTTTTTCTTTTAAATAATAAAAAAACAGAATCATTAAATATGCTGGAAAAGAGAATAGACAGGACTCTTGAAGATATAAGCTTAGGCAAATATTTCATGAACAAAATCAGGATCTCATGGAAAATAATACACAGAATCAACAACTGGTATCTCATTCTATTAAAAAGCTTTTTCACAGCAAAAGAAACCACCAACAGAGTGCAGAGAACCCACAGAGTGGAAAAAATGTTACCTATTAGTCCCTCACACAAAGGAATTATATCTAGAAAATATAAAGAATTGAAAAACCTCAGATGCACCCCCAAATTTGAAGACCCATTCCAAAATGTGTATCTGAGATGAATATACACTTCTCGGGGGAATCAATACCAATGGCAATAAATGTATGAAAAAAATTTTCACCCTCACTGGTCATTCGAGAGATGCAAATTAGAACAATGCTGAGATTCCATCTCCAGAAATAATGACTATTATCAAGAAATCAACCAATAAAAAATGCTGGGGGGTGGACACTGGGGAAAGAGCACTCTTCTCTAATGCTGGTGAGAGTGTAGACTGGTACAACCACTGTGGAAACCAGGGTGGTGATTCCCCAAAATAACTTGGATTAGGTTTCCCATTTGTCCCAGCTATTTCCCTTCTGGGTAACTTCACCAAAGAATTAAAACACCATTTCATAGTGAAGTATGAATACCCATGTTTAGAGCAGAACACTTTGTAATAGCTAAATCTTGGAAACAACACAAATGCCCATAAACAAAGGAATGGATAAAAAAATGTGTATTTTTTGTACAATGGATTACTGTTCAGTCATAAAAAAGGACAAACTTGAGACATTTCTTGCTTTTAGTATTTAAAGGCCAGAAGCCTCTGATTTTACTTGCCTCCCACTGAATATCCCTTGGCCCTGTGTCTGCTGCCTACGGCATGTTGTTCTCTTTGACTTTGTCATTTTGTTTTGTACCTCTCAGGATAATGGAAGTTGGACTACCCATAGGGCCCTGGCTATTCATAGTTAAATGGAGGAAAAGAGCGACTCTTTCACCTCTTTTGTTTCTAACAGTATGGGCACCTCTGAGACCCCTGGTCCCTGAAAATGTTTGAAGGAAGATGACGTAGTGAGCTCCATCTAGTATAACTACTTCCAGCTGAATAGGAGCATTAGCCCTTCCTAAACAGAGACCAAGGAATCTTATTCCTGACTCATCTATGAGTTCAAGGAAGTTTAGCTCTTCCTCTGAAGATTTTCTGAAGAAGGGTGGTTGTTATGTGGAAACAGGTTCTGAAGTGAGTTATGGTCATCATCAGAAGTTTGGTACCTGTAAAACAGAAAGAAAAATATTTGACTAAGGGAATAAGTATGCAAACTCTAAAAATGAAGGCTATGGAAAGTATTAATAAAGGCTATGTCCAGGGCAGGATACAGGACCCTCAAATCCAGATATTTTGCCAGTTCATTCACAAATCACATAGATTTTCATGAATCTTGGAAATACATTCAGCCAGTTTTTGTGCCATGTCTCTTACTATTATAGATCTATCAACAAAGGAAGTACATTCTTCTTTTAGGGACAAACATATCCCCACTTTCTTCCAGCTGTCAGGAGATCTAGTCCCCTCCAATGTATGGTCACTGCTGCTAGTGAGTCTGCCTGATCATGAAGGAAGGCCATACTCTGGGCAAGTTCATCTGGGCTGTCTGTCAAAATTTTGGTGACTGTTGGTGATAGTAGAAAGACGTAATTAGCTTTAATGTCTTGTGTTGGTAGTCACTGTTTATTAATTCTATGAGAGATAATTTTGAATAATCCAAGGTGATCCCAAAAGAAACAAAGAAGACCCAAAAATGTCATGTTATAATATATAACAGGGACCTAAGGCATAGTAAACAACCCAGTAGTGAGACTATCCATACAACTGACTTAGAGTAAACAAACCGTTTCAGTTACTTGGCTCACCAGAGTGGTTGGAGTTTGGTTTTGGTTTGTTTGTTTGTTTGTTTTTAAGAAGCTTAAGTTTGTATACTATTTCACAGATATGAAAAGTATGTGGTCTTTTTTGTCTTCCACTGTCTCAATCAGTTTGAGTTTTTCCTGGGGAGGTGAATCCAACTACCTGTTCCCTGTATCTTTTTTCCTCTATATTTTAAAGGCAGAAGGAGTGGTTAAGGTCTTTCCATATGAGTGTCTATTGGTCCTGGGATCTACTCTCTTTACAAGTCTTAATCAGGATCTGGTCATCAGGGCAGACTTGGGCTGATAATTATTGTTAGTCCCTGGGAGTTGAAGAATCATATATCCATAGTTCTGGAAAGTCTATTGGAAAGTTCCTAGGTGGGTCACATGTTGAAGGAGTTGGGAAGTTGCAGTGTCAGTGAGTAGATTAGATGTCAAAATGGCTTCCAATAAAGTTTCTTAAATGGACTGAGATTAAGTTTGGATTTGAGGGCGACCTGAAGTCTCATTAAGGCAACTGGAAGGAGATCTAACCACTTATGTTGGGTTTTCTTGTCAAAGTTTGACTAAGGTCCATTTGAGAGTTTGATTGATTCTCTCAATCTTTCCTGATTATTGGGGTCACCACAAAATATGAAGATGATACTTAATTCCCAGTGCTTTGCAAATCAATGTGTGACTTGAAATGTTAAAGAAGGGTCCATTATCAACTGAATAGATCTAAGCAGTCCAACACTAGAGCTTCCATCTTTATGGAGAACTTTTGCATCCTATATAGACCATTCTGACCTGGCATGGAATGCCTCTATCCACCCAGTGAAGGTATCCATGCATATCAGGAGGTGTGTATATCCCTCACACGCAGGAATATGGGTGAAGTCTATTTATCAATATTTTCTAGGGTATGAATCACATCTTTGCACTGATTCAGGCAGTGGAGGAGGGTGAGTCTGTTGGCTATGGAAGGCACAGATAGGACATGTCTTTCAGACCTGGGTTACAATCTTATAGACTCCAAGGAATTTAAAAAGCACATGTGACACAGCAGTGATGGCATGTTGCCCAAAGTGGAAGGTATCATGTATGGACTTAACAACTTTCATTGCTGTCATTGTGAGAAGAACCACCAGGGTCCCACATAACACCACTGGGCTCTTTGAGTTTCTCACTTATTACAAATCATTTGAAGCTCTTCTATAGTGTATTCTGGTTCTAAATTAAGATCTTGGAATGGAACTATGGGTACAGCTGTTGATGGGCTAGAATTATATTGGAGAGTACCCTGTTTGGTAGTTTAATATGCTTTAGAATTACTCTAGAAACACGGTCCATGGAGTCCTGATACCCCCTGCAGTGGTCAACAATTAAGTCTCTTGGATGACTCACTGCCTCAAAGGGGTTGAGAATCTCTGGGCCATATTTTATTGGAGACTGGTGAATAGTCAAAAGTCCTCTATCTTGAAGAGTAAAAACCGGAGGGCTGCTGAGTGTCAGTTACCCAGATTCTCCATGATAAAGTGTTGAAAGTGTGGGAAACAACAGCCTGGAGAGAAATCAAAGGGATTCTAAACCACACAGGACCCACAGGGAAAATGATAGAGGAGAAGAAGAAAAATAGAATTCATTGTTACAGGAGAAATAATTCACCACTACAGACGAGATGCACTGCAATGTGGCTAGAGTAGCTGCAGAGCTGATTTGGTTGGTAGAAAGTCAGCAAAAGAAAATCTGCTCCTTACTGGGAGCAGAGCATGCAGCAGCAACCCAGAAGAAAGCAGGGATAGCTGTTCTATTTTTGGAAAATGTGAACTTCAAGAGAAGACTGATAAAAGAGATATAAAAAGACACCACTTACTTATTAAGGGAAAAATACAAGAAGAAAAGATAGCAATCATAAATATATATTCACCAAATATACATATTACTATGTAAAACAAATATTAATGGACATTAAAAATCAAATAAACAATAACACAATTGACATGGGAAACCTAAATACTCCACTGCAACAAATAAATATATCAACCAGAAAAAAAAATCAACAAATATCAGAACTGAAACAAACCTACGAACAAATAACATTAGTAGTTGTCTACAGAATGTTCCAGCCTACAAAATCAGAATGCACATTCTTCTCAATGATGCATAGGATTTTGTCCAAAACAGACCACATACTGGCCCACAGAAAATGCTTAAGTAAATGCAAAAGAATTGAAATTATCTCTTGCATATTATCAGACCATAGGTCAATGAAATTGAAAATCAATAGCAAGGTGGTGCACACAGAAGTCCTGCACAGCAGACTCTACCTAGCCATGCAGCCTTGGCACCTTGCTTAGAACCTGGTAGTGCTCCTCCCACCATCCACAAACAGCCTGGGACCTTTGGTACATCACTGGAGTCCTGACTGGGCCCTGACCAGCAACCCCAAGTAGCAGGGGAACATCTTGTGCAGAGTGGCATGAGCTGAAAGCCTGCACAGAGAACTTCACCTCGCTGTGCAGCCTCAGTACCTCACTCAGAACCCAGTAGGGCCATATCCAGAGACCCTAAGCAGCTAGAAAGCTTTAGTGTGCATGTAGCATTAGCTGAAAGCCTGCACAGCATACTCCATCTAGCTTTTCAGCCATGGTACACCACTCAGAACCTGATAGAGTCTTGCCCAGCAAACTCAAGAAGTCAGAGAGCTTTGGAGAACCACGTGGGATGTGCAGAAGGTCTGCTCATCATACTCTCCCCTTTTTTTGGGAGCCTTCGAGTGCCACGAGGAACCTAGGTAAGTCCTGCCTAAAGTCTTCCACTCAACTGTGTAAACTCCTTGCAGTAGGGACAGATATCCTCAACCAGGAAGCAACTGAGACAACGCATTCAGTTGCCCAAGGGGGATACAGGAGAATGACAAAATGAAAGAGTGAAATGAAATCTCAAACCTCCAGCCCATCCCAAACAAGACTAGGAGACATGAACATAGAAGAAAGTGTAAGCCATACACCTGAAACTTCTGAAATGATAGCAACTTAATTAAAGAAGCAACTCCATGAAGCTGTAAAGGAACTCAGATCAGATCTAATCTCCCAGGTAAAAGAAGAAATGATAAACATAATAAAAGAAATGCTGAACACATATAAAGAATGCATAGTTAAAAAATAGAGGAGCACTCCAAAATGATGGAAATCTTCAATGAACAATTTAAGAAAGAAACAGAATGCATGAAACAGATTCAAAGAGATACCCAGGAAATAAAAAAATCCATAGAAAGCTGTCAAAACCGCCTCAGCGAATGTAAGGAAAGACTTTCAGAGCTCAAAGACAAGATTGCAGCTAGTGAACAGGAAAGTAAAGATCTTTTAAAAATAGCAAGGAATTGGGAAATAAAAATTCAAGAGTTGCAAGATGAGGCAAAGAAAAACAATACAAGACTGGTAGGTGTAAATGAAAAAGGTAACAACACAAATGATATCAAAAGACTATTTATAGAAGGAATGGCTGAAAAGATCCCAAACATGGTTAAGGAAACTGACGTACAGATAAGAGAAGCTTATAGAATGCCAATTAATCATAACCAAAATAAATCTATGCCCAGACATATAATAATCAACATCGTAGAAATTCAACATAAAAAGAGAATAGTAAAAGCTATTAAAGAAAAGAAATGAATCACCTGCAAAGGAAAGCCCATCATATTCACAGCAGACTTCTCAACACAAACAATCAAGTCAAGAAGAGCATGGAATGAAGTATTTCAAATCCTAAAGGAAAATGACTATCAACCCAGACTCACATACCCTGCAAAACTGTCCTTCAAAATTGATGGAGAAATATGATACTTCCATAACAAAGAACAGCTGAAGAACTTCATGACTACCAAACCAACACTACAAAGAATACTGAAAGATTTGCTAAATAGATACAAAAATAGGTACGACTTCAAGAACACCAACAGAAAAAAAAAAAACCCACTAAGCAAGACAAACAATTAAACAGAGGGAAAAGTTAAAGAACCAACAGCAGAAAGATAACATGACAAAAATAAGCCAATATATATTAGTTATAACCATTAATGTAAACAGCCCCAATTCACAAATGAAAAGAAACAGACTGGCACAATGGGTCGAGAAACAATATTCAACCATATGCTGCATAGAAGAAACCCATCTAACCAAAAAAATAAATTCATAGACTGAAAGTCAAAGGATGGAAAACAATACTTCATGCAACAGGAAGTCAAAAAAAAAGCAGAGGTAGCTATTCTGTTTGCACACAATGTGAACTTCAAACCAACAATGATCAAAAGAGATAAAGAAGGTTACTACATACTGCTTAGGGGAAAACTTAAAAATGCAGAGATAATCACCTTAAATATATATGCACCAAATATGGTAGCACCCAGCTGTATAAAACAAATATTAATAGACATGAAAAATGAAATGAGCAATAACACAATTGTATTGGGAGACCTCAACACCCTACTCACACAAAGAGACCAATCAACTAGACAGAAAATCAGCAAAGAAATAAAAGAACTGAATCAAACTTGTGAACAAACAGAATTAGTAGACATGTACAGGGTGTTCCACCCAACAACATCAAATATATATTCTTCTCAGATTCACATGGTACATTCTCTAAAATAGACCATATATTAACCCATAGAACATGCCTAAGAAAATGTAAAATGATTGAAATTATCCCATGCATATTATCATATCATAGTGTCATGAAACTGGAAATTAATGACAAATGAAGCTGCAGAAACTTCACAAACACATGGAAATTAAATAATACACTCCTGAACAATCAATGGGTCATGGAGGTAACTAAAGAAGAAATTAAGCAATATCCACAAGCAAACAGAACTTCAAATACAAATTACTGGAACCTGTGGGATGCAATGAAAGCAGTCCTCAGAGTGAAATTTATTGCAGTGAATTCTCACATCAGGAAAACAGAACAAACACAAATAAACAACCTGATGCTACACCTCAAATATCTAGAAAAGGAAGAACAAGTCAAACCAAAAGAACGGATGAAATTATAAAGATCGGAGCAGAAATTAACACAATAGAGACTAAGAAAACAACACAAAGAATTAAGGAATCACAGAGTTGGTACATTGAAAGAATAAATAAAATTGTTAAGTCCTTAGCCAACCTTATTTAAAAAAGGAAAGAAAAAGCTCAACCTCATGCAATAAGGAATGAAAAGGGAGAAATCAATACAGACAGTGTGGAAATACAGAAATTCATCAATACCTAACTTTGAGAACCTTTGCTCTCATAGGTTAGATAACACAGAAGTAATGGACAGATGGCTAGAAATATATGAATTACCAATGATAAATCAAGAAGATGTAAAACTGCTGAATAACGCAATTTCAGTTAATGAAATTGAAGCTATAATTAGAACCTTACCAACAAAGAAAAGCCCAGGTCCTGATGGAGTCACTGTTGAATTCTACAAGAAATTTCGGGAAGACTTAATGCCAACAATCCTCAAATGCTTCAAGGAAATTGAGAGTGAAGCAATTCTTCTTAACTCATTCCTGGAAGAAAGTATTACCCTATTATCAAAACCAGAGAAAGATCCAACCAGAAAAGAGAACTGCAGGCCAATCTCCATAATGAACATAGATGCAAAAATCCTCAATAAAATACTGGCAAACAGAATGCAGCAAGTCATCAAGACTATACAACATGACCAAGTAGGATTCATCCCAGGAATTCAGGGATGATTCAAAACACACAAATCAAAAAATCATAAAACACCATAACACTAGAGCCAAAGATGAAAGAAATAGAGCCAAACATGAGAATCACATGATCATTTCAATAGATGCAGAAAAAGCTTTTGATAAAGTCCAACACTCATTCGTGAAAAGAACACTTTGGAAAATCGAAATAGATGGTCTTTACCTCAATCAGATAAAAGCCATCCTTGACGAACCAACACCCAGCATCATATTAAATGGTCAAAAACTGAAATCTTTCACTGTAAAATCAGGAGCAAGACAAGGATGACCATGATCACCACTTCTATTCAATATAGTGCTGAAAACATTAGCCAGAGCAATCACACAAGAGAGAAAAATAAAAAGAATAAGGACAGGACAGGAAGAAGTTAAATTATCATTATTTGCAGAAGACATTATACTCTACATACAAGATTTCTAAAACTCCATTGAAAGATTTCTAGATGTAATAACCAATTCAGTAATGTAGCAGCATACAAAGTCAACACTCAAAAATCAATAGCATTGTGTACACAAACAACAAACACACTGAGAGAGAAATAAGTGAAACCAAACCCTTCACAACAGCACCCCCAAAAATGAAATATTTAGGAATGAATCTAACAAAGGAAGTAAAACACCTTTTCAGTTAAAATTACAGTACTCTGAAAAAAGAAATGGAAGAAGATCTCAGAAAATGGAAAGACATTCCTTGTTCATGGATAGAAAGAACAAACATTGTGAAAATGGTCGTTCTCCCAAAAATGTTATACAGATGTAATGAAATTCCAATCAAAATACCATTAGTATGCTTCACTGATCTAGAGAAATCATTCCTAAAATTCATCTGGAGCTAAACGTGACCAAGAATAACAAAGGCAATTCTGAGCAACAAAGGCAAGGCAGGAGGCCTCGCAATCCCTGAATTGAAGTTGTGCTACAAAGCCACTGTGTTAAAATCAGCATGGTACTGGAATAAAAACAGACCTGAAGATCAATGGCATAGATTACAAGATCCGACCACAACTACAGACACACTCAGTCACCTTATCTTTGACCAAGTGGCCAAACATGTTCACTGGAAGAAAGATAGCCTCTTTAATAAGTGGTGTTGGAAAACTGGATTTCCATATGCTAAAAACTAAAACTACACCCATGCTTATCATCATGCACTAAACTAAAGTAAAAATGGATTAAAGATCTAAATATTAAAACAAAAACACTAAATCTGCTGAAAGACAAAGTAGGTAGAAATCTTGAAGACATAGGGATAGGCAGAGAATTCATGAACAAAAATCAAACTGTATCGGAAATACTACCCAGAATCAACAACTTGGATATTCTCTTATTAAAAAGTTTTTGCATGTCAAAAGAAATCTCCAACAGAGTGAAAAGTAAATCCACGAATTGGGAAAGAATCTTATTCAACTGTCCCTCAGACAAAGAACTTCTATCTAGAACATATAAAGAAGGAAAAATATCAGTCTCCCAAAATTCAAAGACCCAATCCAAAAATGGGCATCTGATATGAACACAGACTTCTCAGCTTAAGACATACAAATGGCAATAAATACATGAATAAATGTTCAGCATCATCATTCATTGGAGAAATGCAAATTAAAACAGCACTGAGATTGCATCTCACTCTAGAAAGAATGACCAGGATCAAGAAAACCAATAACAAATGCTGGAGAGGTTGTGGGGAAAAAAGAGCTCTTCTGCACTGTTGGATGGAGTGTAGGCTGGTGCAACCACTGTGTAAATCCATCTGGAGTTTCCTCAAAAAGCTGGGATTGGAAGTCCCATTTGACCCAGCTGTTCCACTTCTGGTCATATTCTCACAAGAATTGAAAACATCATACCACAGTGATATATGTGCACCCATGTTTATAGCAGCACAATTTGTAATAGCTAAATCTTGGAAAAAACCCAAATGCCCATCAACTGAGGAATGGATAAAAAAGATGTGATATTTTTATACAATGGAGTTCTACTCAACTATAAAGAAAGATCACATTAAGGTTTTTGTAGGTAAATGGATGTGACTTGAGACCATACTCATAAGTGAAATAAATCAAACTCACATGTGTGAATACCATATTGTCTCCGTAGCATAAGAAACTAAAAGTAAATAATATACAAAATCTTCAATAAATGTTGGGAAAGGGCATGAAACTTCTCAAAGCAGAAAGAATAACTCAGGAAAAAGGAGAAAAGAAGCAAGGGAAAAGAAAAACGATATAAATTTGTACATATACACTCAAGAAAACTAAGATGATTGTATTACTAGTTCTATTTGTTCTTGAAACAAAACAGTGAACAATCATAGGATTAGATCAATTTTGCATGTCTATATCTGGTAATCCGAGTAACTCTTTTGAAGATAACTATGCAAAATAACAACCTTAGTTATGTTCCTACCACCTTGTTTTGAAACCCTATTGTGCTATTGTTCTGGGCTCTTTGTTATTGTTATGTATTTGTCTCCTTTGTTTCTTACTTTTCTTGTATTCTGTTTTGTATTTCCCTCTAATACAGAAAGGATAGATGTGTATGTATAGGTTTGTACATGCCTAGAACTTCCCCTTAAGAGTTTACGAGAATTGATTTTAGTATATTTGATGGCATGAACAGCTACTTTGAAGAAATGAGACATTATGGTAGCCATTGCTGAACTTCTATTGTCTTGATTTGAAGTCCAATAATGCTTTTATCGTTTGTTTTGATTGGTTTTAGTCTACTTTCTATTATTTGATTTCAATATGTGTGAAGATATGGACAGTTATTTTGAAGAAAATGAAACATTATTGTAGCCATTGTTGATTTTCCTATTGTCTGGTATTTAAGGCCCATATTGCCTTAATTCTTTTGTTTCGATGGGGTTTATACTAAGTTTTTGTTGGAATTCATTGTGTGTGAAGATATGGACAACCATTTTGAAGAAAACATGAGGCATTATGGTAGCCACTGTTTATTTCCTGTTGTCTTGTTTTGAAGTCCTGTCTTGCATTGTTTTGTTTGGATCTGCTTTGTTGTGCTTTGTTTCATTTTGTTTTGTCTTATCCTCTTTAAAATAAATAAAAAGAAAAATAATCAATAAAATAAAATAAAGGCAAGGAAGGGGGCATCACAATCCTTGACTTAAAATAAACTACAGAGCTACCGTGATATAATAGCATTCTACTCACAAAAACATACCTAAGGATCAATGGAAAAGTTTGCAAGAGGCAGAAGCAACTTCAAACACATTCAGTCATCTTATCTTTGACAAAGAGGCCAAATATATTTACTGGAAGAAAAAAAAAACTCTTTAGTAAATGTTGTTCAACACACTCATTTTCCACGTGCCAAAAATTAAAACTAGGCCCATGTATATCACCATGTACAAAAGTAAAATCAAAATGGAACAAAGATCTGAATATTAAAACAGTAACACTAAATCTGCTGGAAGACAGAATAGATGAGACTCTTGAAGACGTATGCAGACAAACACTTCTTGAAGAAAACCTTAACTGCTCAGGAAATACTGCAATGAATCAATAACATGGATCTCATTTTATTCAAAAGTCTTTTTCACAGTCAAAGAAATCACCAACAGAGTGAAAAGACAACCCAAAGAGTGGTAAATATATCTTAGCCAGTTTTTCTTCAAACAAAGGACTAATATCTAGAACATGTAAACAACTGAGAAATGTCAGACCCCCAAATTTAAAGACCCAATACAGAAATGGGCATCTGAAATGAATAGACACCTCTCAGAAAAAGAAGTACAAACAGCAAACAAGTACATGAAAAAACGTTCAAACTCACTGATCATCTGAGAGGTGCAAAGTAAAACAATCCTGAGATTCCATCTCCAGAAAGTATGGCTATCAACAAATCAACCAATAACAAATATTGGACGGGCTGTGGGATAAAAGAACACTTTTCCCCTGTTGGTAAGAGTGTAAACTAGTGCAACCACTGTGGAAATCAATGTGGAGATTTCTCAAAAAGCTAGGACTAGAGGTTCCATTTAACAAAACTACTTTTGTTTTTCATATCTTCCCAAAGAATTAAAAGCATCATACCACAGTGATATATGTGCACCCATGTTTATAGACATACACTTTGTAGTAACCAAATCTTGGAAACAACCCGAATGTCCATCAATCAATGGATGAATGAAAAAGATGTGTTTTGTTTTTTACAGTGGAATACAGGTCACCATAAAGAAGGATAAATTTGGGACAGTTATAGTTAAAAGGCTAGACCTTGATACCATATCTTTAAGTGTTAAAAACTAGATACATATGCATAAATATCACACTGTCTCTCTGGTGGGAGAAACTGAGTGTAAATAAAAACCAAAATACATAGTAGTTATTGTGAAGTAAGAGCTAATTGTTTACAGGGAAAGGGAAATTTTGGGGGATGGAAGTGAAAATTTTAAAATATGAGGATAAATGAATAAAATGGAAACAAAGCTTTGTAAATAAGGAGGGAAAGAGGAATTGAAAGAGTTGAGGAGAGTGGAAAATGAAAGAAGAGCTAATATATATTATGTGTATCTTAGTTACTTTTCTCTCGTTGCTGAGACAAAATACCTGACACCCGAAATTAGGGAAGGAGAGGCTTATTTCTTACAGTTCTTAGAGGTTTCCGTCCATATTCAGCTGGCTTCAAGGCAGGGTGGCATGGCAGGGCGGCCATTCATGCTGGTCACAAACCACAAGGCATGAACCAGCGAGAGAAAACACACTTTCTTTTCGCCCTTACACTGTATATTTTCTCTCCCTTACCCTGTATGTTGGCTCTACCCTTGGGTGGGTACAGCACGCACGTCACAATCCCAGTGCTAGACAACAAACCAATCATGAATGCCAGACCCCGCGCTGTCCATGACATGATCACATGAGACTTGGTAGGGCCACAGGACCATCAACCATAACATTCCACCCATGACCCCCCCAGGATTCATGTATATCTTTTATACAAAAGACATTTAGTCCATCTCTAAGAGTTGCCACAGTCCTAACAGTTTTAGCATTGCTGAAAAGTCCAAGACCCAAGTCTCCTCCAAGATCTAAGGCAACATCTTAACTGTAATCCCTTGTACAAATAAAAATGAGGTTAAACACTTCCAACATGCAAAATCACCAGATAAACATTACCATTCCAAAAGTTACACACAGGAGAATACAAATCATTGGAACCAAAGCAAATCAAAAATCCATCAGGGTGAACATGAAGACCTATAGTTGCAGGTCTAGCATCTGAAACAATTCATGGGAAATTGTGAGATTTAAAGTGCTTGAGTGACCCCACCCCCAGAGCACCTTCAGGCATTTTAACTCCCACAGCTTCTCTCTTTGGCCCGTTCTGCTCAATTTTTGTAGGCTTCCTGGGATGATCCAAGTTCCCAGCTTTTTTAAACTTCTGGATTCTTCATTGCACTCTTGGTTTCACACTTGCAGATTCACATATTGCCCTCTGAAGTCGGGGTGGAAACTGCCTTACCCTCGGAATTCATCCATTTTCCTTGCACATAAAACCAGTGCCACGTGGATGGCACCAAAGTCTGCACCCAGCTGGAGCAGTAGCCAGACTTATCCTCTCTCTTAACTGTAGGAATCGAGTGCCTGGATCACTGAGCTCTCTGAGTCTAATTGTGAGGAACAGATTCTCTATGTAGCTGCCATACTGGAATCTGGTGTGGCTGCTGCCATTTTGAAACCTCCTGTGGCCTCTATCACCACTCTGAAACATGGCACTCTGCAGCTTTTTCCTCCAAGCAAACTCTTTCACCTGTGCCTGCTTGATGCTGCAAAAAGTGGAGACCTGCTGCTTCCTGGGATGGCCCCAGGCCATCTATTTTATTTCTTTGTTCCTTCTCAGCAATCGAGGTTTTAGCTCTATCTTTACAGTCCACAGCTTCCCAGCCAAACTCACAATGTTTTAAATCATGATGCTGGGCTCTTTGCTCTTGATTCACAACATAAATCTAGCTAAAAGCCCCCAACAATAGCCATGCCAGTGCCTCAACATTTGACTGCCTTAAAATTTCCTCTGCCAGATTAATCAGTCCATTGCCCTTAATCTCAGTCTGAGGCAAAGTCTCTGGGCATGAGCAGAATGCAGACAAACTTTCTGCCAAGCCATAACACACGTTGTGTGGAGTCCAACAATCAATGCAGTCCTTCTTCCCAGCAGAAACCTCCTGAGACTGGTCTTTACTGGGCGGCTTTATATCAGCCTTCTGGACTTCTGAGCTCTGACCAGAATCCCCCATACAGAACAGCCTAAGCTGTTCCAGCACCACTCTTTCAGGTGACATCTCCAAACCTTTCTAAACTCTTCCCACAATCCATTTCCAAAGGCTCTTGAACCACATGGTCAGGTTTAGTCACCACAAAGACCCCACTCCACTGGCAACAAATTCTGTCTTAGTTACTTTCCTCTCATTGCTGAGACAAAATACCTGATATCCAAAATTACAGAAGAAAAGGCTTAGTTCTTACAGTTCTTGTGTGTTTCAGTCCATATTCAGCTGGCAAGGCAGGATGGCATGGTGGGGCAGCCATTCATGGCAGCCGCAAACCACAAGGTGTGAACCAGTGAGAGAAAACATGCTTTCTTTTCGCCCTTACACTGTATGGCTTCTTTCCCTTACACTGTATGTCAGCTCCACCCCTGGGTGGGTGCAACACTCACATTGCCAATCCCAGAGGTAGACAACAAACCAATCATGAATGCCAGAATCAGCCGTGTCCATGCCATGATTACATGAGACTTGGTGGGGTCATAGGAACATAAACCATAACAATGTACAAGTACAAATTCCTTGTGATAAATGTGTTCATTATACATGTCTAAATTGCACGAATAAACTTAATCTTTAAAAATGTCTTCTGTATTTCCAAATAGCTGCATGTGCATATAGGATAAGAAAGGCATATTTTGGGATATACATTATATATATATATATATATATATATATGGAGAGAGAGAGAGAGAGAGAGACAGACAGACAGAGACAGAGACAGAGATAGAGAGACAGAGAGGGAGAGGGAGAGAGAGAGCCAGAGTGAGAAAAACAAGTTCTGTCTTTTGGATAGAAATCCCAGGGTGAAGTCCTCTTGCTTCAATAATCTGGATGGGGCTGACTACAGCATAAGTGGTCTTCCTAATGTCATCCTTTATAATACTGCTGCCATCAGTGACTAATGTGCTAGCTTGCCCCATTAATGGTTGGTTTCTTAAATAAGAATGGATGGCATAATTTTGAGTGATGATTCTGCTCACATTGTCACTCTTTGTTGATTTGTTGGGGAGAGTGAGGTTGAGTTTAAAACAATAGAAGATCTGGGTTTTCATTAAGAATTTTATCTAATATTTAGTGACCTCTTCTCCAGTCATTAGCATATTTCCCTTGAATTCTGAAAGAACCTTAACTTGATTTTGAAATAGAAGTCCTTTGTCTGATGGATAATAGGCTAAGATATTTTCCCAGTTCATGGGTTTTCTTTTCACTCTGTTGGAGATTTCCTTTGGCATACAAAAACTTTTTTGTAAGATGAGATCCCAGTTGTTGACTCTGGGAAGTGTTTCCCGTGCTATCTGATTTTTGTTCATGAACTCTCTGCCTACTCCTATGTCAAGACTTTTACCTACTTTGATTCTAGTAAGTTTAGGGTCTCTGTTTTAATATTCAGATCTTTGATCCATTTTGACTTTATTTTAGTGCATGGTGATAGGCATGGATCTAGTTTTAGTTTACAGCATATAGAAAGCCAGTTTTTCCAGCACCATTTGTTAAAGAGGCTGTCTTTCTTCCAATGTATATGTCTGGCCCCTTTGTCAAAGATGAGGTGGCTAAGTGTGTTTGTAGTTGTGGCTGTATCTTCTAATGTATTCCATTGATCTTCAGGTCTGTTTTGATTCCAAGATCATGCTGATTTTATCACAGTAGCTTTGTAGTATAGTTTCAAGTCAGGGATTGTGATGCCACCTGCCTTACCTTTGTGGCCCAGAATTGACTTTGCTATTCCAGGCATTTTCTGGTTCCAGATGAATTTCAGGAACGCTTCCTCTTGCTCTGTGAGGTAGGCAAGTGGTATTTTGATTGGGATTGCATTAAATCTATATAATAATTTTGGGAGAATGACCATTTTCACCATGTTTCTTCTTCCTATCCATGAACAGGGAATATCTTTCCATTTTCTGAAATCTTCTTCGATTTCCTTCTTCAGAGTAATGTAATTTTCACTGTATAGATCTTTTACTTCCTTTGTTAGATTGATTCCTAAGTATTTCAATTTTTTGGATGTTAGAGCAAAGGGTATGATTTCCCTTATTTGTCTGTCAGTGACTTTGCAGTTGGTGTACAGGAATGTTATTGATTTTTGAGTGTTCACCTTGTATCCAGCAACATTACTGAATTTGATTATTACTTCTAGAAGTCTTCTAATGGATTTTTGGGGGTCTTCTATGTAGAGTATCATATCATCTGCAAATAATGATAATTTCACTTCTTCCTCTCCTATCCTTATTCCCTTTATTTCTTTATCTTGTCAAATTGCTCTGGCTAGTATTCCCAGAACTATATTGAATAGGAGTGGTGATAATGGACATTCTTGTCTTGTTCCTGATTTTTGGTTGAAAGTTTTTCAAGTCTATTAAGTATTGTTTTACATAATTGTGTGCTCTCATATTCGATGCATATATATTTATGATTGTAATCTCTTCCTTTTGAAGTATTCCCCTAACAAATATGTAGTGAACTTCTTTATGTCTTTTGATCATTTTTGGTTTGAAGTTCATATTGTCTGCAAACATAATAGCTACCCCTGCTTTTTTCTGGGTTCCTGTTGCATGGAGTATTGATTTCCAGCCTTTGATTTTTAGTCTGTGAATTTCATTTTGAGTGAAATGTGTTTCTTTTGCACAGCATATTGTTGGATTTTGTTTCTTAACCCACTCTGCCAGTCTGTTCTTTTTATTGGTGAGTTGAGACCATTTACATTGGTTGATATAACTGATATGTACTGGCTCATCCCTGTCATGATATCTTTCTGCTGGTGGTTTTCTACATTTTCTGTTTAATTATTTGCCCTGCTTAGCAGTTTCCTTTTGTTGTTGTTCTTAAGATTGTAGCTGTCTTTGTCTCTTTCTAGAGTGTTTTTTAGTACTCTTTGTAGTATTGGTTTGATGGTCATAAATTTCTTCAGTTGTTGTTTGTCATGAAAATATCTTATTTCCCCATCCATTTTGAAGGATAGTTTTGCAGAGTACATCAATCTGGGTTGAAAGTTGTTTTCTTTCAGGATTTGAAATACTTCACTCCAAGCTCTTCTAGACTTAAAGGTTTGTGTTGAGAATTCTGCCATCATTCTGATAGGCTTTCCTTCCTAGGTGATCTGT
The DNA here is from genome assembly GCA_004363535.1 of Dasyprocta punctata. NCBI lineage: Eukaryota > Metazoa > Chordata > Mammalia > Rodentia > Dasyproctidae > Dasyprocta > Dasyprocta punctata. Next base: position 19,032 of record RJWM01014824.1, on the reverse strand, counting down.
TTCCTTTCTCTGACAGCTTTTAGTATTCTGTTCTTGTGCTGTATTTCTGATACCTTAGTTATTATAGGTCTGGGTGAAGATTTATTTTAGTCATGGTTAATTGGTGTTCTGTATGCCTCACTTACCTGTATGTCAGTTTGTCCTCCAATGTTTGGAAATTTTTCTGCTATTGTTTCTGCAAATAGACTTTGCAGGTCATTTGTAGTGACCCCTAGTTTTTCATTGATGCCTATTAATATTATGTTGTTTCTCTTGGCATCATCTTGCAGTTGTTGAATTGTTATTTCCTGGTTCCTTGTTATTTTTAAGAGATCTTTTCTTTCATGGTCGTAAGCTTCCATGCTGTCTTCAAGGTCTGATACTCTTATCTTCAGCTTCATTCAAGCGGTTTTGCCAACTTTCAGTGAAATTTTTAATTTCCTGAATTTCCATTTGAATCTGTTTCATGCATTCTAATTGCTCATTCTTATTTTGTTCATTCAAAGTTTCCATCATTTTCTTATGTTCTTCTATTTTTTACCTTGATCTTCTTTAGATACACACAGTATTTCTTTCATATTGTTTGTCATTTCATTTTTTAGCTGAGAGATTATTTCTGATCTGATTTCCTCTATAGCTACATGGGTTTATTCTTTTTCTGCAGTTGCTTTCATTTCAGAAAGTTTAGTTGTGTGATTCCCAATGTATTCTATTTCAGTGTCTCTTGGATTTGTTCTCAGTGGGCTGGGGGACTGAGATTGCCTCTCGCTCTTTTGTTTTGTCATTTTCTTCTGGGCCCTGTGTGGCTGGCCAGGCAGCTTCCCAATTGATTGCACTGGAACACTGTCCTGAGTAGAACTTCAATCCTCCAATAGCCCTGTGGCTAGCACACCCTCAGACTATGGTGCTGGATCCTTGTGCTTTGTGGTCTGTGAGGCTTGCCGTGTGTTCCCCTGATGTACCTTGCTCTGTTGCTCTGGTACACTGGGCTTGACAAGTTTTTATCCACTCTGCAGCTAGCAGGGACAGACCCCTGGAGCATGTCACTTGTGGCCTAAAACCTGGCTGCGTAGCATTCAGACCTACTGTAACCCAAGTGGCTAGCTAAGATGCACCCCTGGAGTGTGTCACTGGGGCCTTGTGCCTGTCTTGGTGGAGTTAAGTATCTCCAGGACCCAAGAGGATAGGTGGAGCACACCCCAGAGTGTGGCACCGCCAGGACCTTGAGTCTGGCTGTGAGGAGTCCAGAGCCTCTGGAGAACAAGGCAAGCCCAGGCATGCCCCTGACATATGGTGCAGGGGCCTTGCTCCTGGGTGGGTGGAATACACAACTTCCAGTACCTGCTGCATGGCCACATCCCTGAACAATGTAGCTTGTGCCTTGTGTTCTAATGGGCAGAGCTCAAATTCTCAAAAGTTCTTCAGCTATGCTGGCTACTCCCTGTTGAGAGGCTCTGGAGTTCTGGGCTGGGCTGGGCTCAGTACCTCTGTGTCCTGTGAGGTTGGGCAGGTGTTCCCCTGATGGATTGCATTGGGATGGTAGGCTTGGCAGAGCTCGATCCTCTGTGCAGCAAGTGAAGGCTCACTCCCGGAGTGTAACACTGGACCTGCTGCCTTACTGGATGGAGGTCGGAATCTCTGGGATCCAGATAGCTAGGTGGGGTGCACCCCTGAGTGTCACACCACCAGGACCTTGTGTCTGGCTACAAGGAGTTCAGAGTCTCTGGAGCACAGGACAAGCCTGGGCATGCCCCCAGCATACGGTGCTGGGGCTTTGCTCCTGGTTGGGTGGAGTATGCAACCTCCAGGACCTGCTATGCGGCCACACCCCTGAACAATGGAGCTCATTCCTTGTGTTCTAATGGGCAGAGCTCAAATTCTCCATGGCCCTGCAGCTGTGCTGCTCAATCCCTGGTGAGCAGCTCTGGGGCTCTGGGCTGGACTGGGCTTGGTACCTCTCTGTCCTGTGAGGCTGGTCAGGCATTCCCCTGATAGATTGCACTGGGACACTGGACTGGATAGAGCTTGATCCTCTGTGCAGCTAGTGAGGGCTCACTCCTGGAGTCTGTATACAATTTAAATTTCACCACCACAAGGTAAACTCACGCTACTAAGGGGAAATGCACTGTATAAAAATTGCTCACTTATGTTGGATCTTTTTATATACCTATAGATCTTGCTCCTATGGAAAAAAGAATGAAAATAGTATTTGCCACAGTTTGTCAGTTTCTGAGCTGTACTTGATGTTAGTGTTATTGCTAATGGTACTAGTTTAGCCTGCATTTCATACCTGTTGTAATCATTTATTCTCCATTGTATGTCAAAACTGTGATTGTCTGGGGTCACAACCATCACCATAGTGCAGTACCAAAAGACTAGGTGCTGAGCCAAATAGGTAGTAACTTCTCATTCCTAATAAACTGATAGGGTAGTATCTTGGGAAAGACACAAAGTCCAAAACACAGTTACAGCTAGAAAATATCCCAGAGGAATAGACATTGCTTAGGGAAGCCTTGATAATAGAGATAAAGATAGCCACCATAAGAAAATTACAAGCATCAACACAGAAAACAAATTAAAAATTAAAAAAGGAAAATGATAAGATACAGAAGCAAAATGCCACTCCAGACCTCCAGCCCACCCTGGACAAGTTCAGAGGAAAACAAGATAGATGAAATCAGAAGATTCCCACCTAAATTTTCTGAAACGGTGACAGAAGTAGCAATAAAATAAAATAAAATAATAAAGAAAGAGGATATGGGGAAATGAGACTGGAAATAACGTCTTAGGTTAAAAAAAAGGTGACAACCTAAGTGAAATACTTCTTCAGTTAATCTAGAAAACACACAGACTAAATAAAAGGATCTCAGGAAAATGATGAGAACCATAAATTCCCAACATAGGAAAGAAATAGAATCCATGAAACAGGTTCAAACAGATATCCAGGACATTAAAAAAGTCAATTGAACCAAAGTGAGGACATAATATCAGATCTAGCAACAGGATTGTGTGATCATGTTAAGATTTCCTAAAAATAGCAAGTAACCATGAAAAATGAATCCAACAACTGCAAGATGATACAAAGAAGAACAAGTTTATGTGGGGTCAGTGAGAAAACAAAAGACAGCAACTCCAAAATAGACCACATGCTGACTCATAGAACAAGCTTACATTAATGCAAAGGAACTGAAAATGTCTCATATATTATCAGACCATAGTACAATGAAATTGGAAATCAACGAAAAAAATAAATCACAAAAATTCCATAAACACGTGGAAATCAAATAACATCTTCCTGAACAAACAGTGGGTCAGAGATGAAATTAATAAGTTAAACAGTATCTACAATAAAAGGTAATGATGATTCAACATACTGGAACATATGGGATGCAATGAAGTAAATCATGCGAGGGAAATTTGTAGTGGTTAACTCTCACATCAGGAAAACAGAGCTAGCTCAAATAATCAACCCAATGTGGAACCTCATGCTTCTAGAAAAAGAAGAACAGATCATACAAAGTTCATACAAGGGAGGAAATCATAAATATCAGAGTAGAAGTTAATGAAATAGCTAAGAAAATAATACAAAGAATCACTGAAACAGAGATGGTTCTTTGAAAGATTTATTAAATTGATAAACCTTATCCAACATTATCAAAAAAAGAAAAGATTCAAATCCATGCAATTAGGAATGAAAATGGTGAAATCACAAGAGATCCTGCAGAAATTCAGATCATCAGTACCTTCTTCAAGAGTCTTTATCTTAATAAGATGGAAAACACAGAAGAAATGGGCAAGAAGATACAAATATTCCAAATAATCCAGTATCAGTAAATGAAATTGAAGACATAATTAGAAACTTATCAACAAAGAAAATTCCAGGTCTTTATGGATTCACTGCTGAATCATGCAAGAGATTTCGAGAAGGTCAAATTCCATTACTCCTGAAATACTTTAATGAAATTAAAAGGGAGACAATACACCCAAAGACATTCCTGGAAGCAAGTATTGCCCTAATAACAAAACCAGAGAAGGATCCAGCTAAAAGAGGAAACTACAGGCCAATTTCTTAATAAAAATAGATGCAAATATCCTCAGAAGAACTGTGAGTTCAGTTGCACCTGGGCAACTCAAAGAAAATCTGTCTTAAAAATACAAAAAAGAGGGCTGCAAATGTAGCTCAGTGTAAAGGCCTTAGTATCACCAACAAAGGGGAAAAAAGAGTGTATAAGGTGACATCAGAATTGTTTTTCTGGTGAGACAGAAGTTTACAATATGTATATAAAATATTCACTATTCTAAAAAAGGTTTACAAAAGTTTGATTCTGTTTTCTTCATAATGGGTCACAAAAACAAGAAATAACAAGACAAAGCAAATGGGACTAAATCAGAGCAAAAAGCTTCTGTATAGCAAAAGAATCAATCAGTAGAGTGAAGAGATAACAGAATGGGGAAAATTTGCCTGGTATTCCTCAGACAAAGGACTAATAGTTAGAATATAGAAAGAGCTCAAAAAAATTAAAACACCCAAAATTAGAGATCCAGTCAAGAAATGGGCAAGAAAAATGAACAAACACTTCACAGAGGAAGAAACACAAATGGTTAATGAATATATGAAAAACTTATCATCATCTCTGATCATCAGAGAAATATAAATTAATACAATGCAAAGATTCCATCTTGCACCAGAAAAAAAAACAGTAATCATTAAGAAATCAAACAACAAATGCTGGACAGCCTGTGATGAAAAAGCAATCCTCTTTCATTGTTGGTGGGAATGTAAACTAATACAACTATTATGGAAATCTGTATGGAGATTTCTCAAAGAACTGAAATTAGAAATTCCATATGACCCAACCATCCCCCTGGAGGGTATTTTCCTTAAAGAGTTTAAGACATCATACTACAGCAACACTTGCATAACAATATTTATAGCAGTACAGTTTGCAAAAGCTTAAACCTGGAAACAGGTTTTATGCTGATTAACAGATATTTGGATAAAGAAAATGTGGTATCTGTATATAATGGAATACTGTTCTGCAATAAAGAATAAAGGATTTGAGATGTTTGTAGAAAAAGGATGAACCTGGAAAATATAATGCTGAGTGAAATAAACCAGACACACAAGCTTAAATATCATATGATATCTCTAATTTGAGTAGCACAAAGTACAAAGAGAATAATGAAGATGAACAGAGGAGGGCAAGGAGTAGATCTCTTACAGTAGAAAAGTGGTCTAAGGGAAAAAGTGTGAGGGGTGAGGAGGGGAAGGGGAAATAAATAGAATAAAGATAAGTCATGCACAAGAACCTAACAACCTCTATTAATGTACTGTTATATGCCCTAACATGAGCTAAGATTAATAATATGAATAAAAATGAAGTCTGAGATGAAGGGATTGGAGGATGAAGGATGGAAGGAAAGAGAATGGAAAGGAGATTTTAAAAAGAAAGATGTTGCATGTACTGTAACCATTCCCCAAGTTCACTGTAAACTGCATGAACTGAAAACATGTAGTAGTAAAATAAAATGTATTACAAAAAGATGGCAGGGGATAGGGCAGATGTGTAATAGTTATTGGTTAATGAATACAAAAAAAGTTTCAGTTATGTAAACTGAGAAAGTTCAGGAGATTGGTTGCAAAAACAGGTGAATATATTTAACACTACAAAACTACACACTTGAAGTACATTATATGGACAGAATGGAGTACTACTGAGCTAAAAAAAGTATAAATTTGACACATTTTTAGAAAAGTAGATGAAAGTTGAGACTATAATATGAACTGAAATAAATCAGGCACAAAATGTTAAATACAATATCACATCATTTCTCTTATATGAGAAACCCAAAGTATAAATAATTTTAAGATCAAAAGAAAAGATAGATGATAGGAAACCTGGATGTAGACTTTGGAGATGGCAAGGGGATATAAGGATGGTGGAAGTTGAGGGCTAAGGGAAAGTAAAAAGAATTAAAATATGTGTATACACACCAATTTCTCAAAATGAATATAATTATTACATGTAATAAACATATACTAACATATCATACACATCAAAATGTTGTTTATCATGGGATTATTAGTTTGATTTTTCTATATTTGAAGTATGCAAACACATACACATTTTAAAATATTTTTTAATTATTAAGATGGTAAATTTTGTTATGTATGTTTCACAATCATTAAAAATAACCATGAGCAGGATACAAAATCAACACAAAAATCAGTAGTGTTCCTGTATCAAACAATGAATCTACTAAGAGAGAAATCAGAGAATAATTCCATTTGAAATAACTTTCAAAAAGTTTAAATACTTACACATCAACCAAAGGAGGTGAAGATCTTTACAATGAACATTAAAGAACATTGAGAAAAAAGATTGTAGAAAATGTCAGAAAATGGAAAGACATCCTGTGTTCATAGATCAGAAAAACTAATATTGTAAAAATGGTCATATTACCAAGACAAATCTACAGATTCCATGTAATCTCTATTAAGATGCCAACAATATGCTTCACAGAATGATAAAAAGCAAACCCAAATTTCCTGTGGACACAGCAAACACTCAAAACAGCCAAAAATACACTCCTGAACAAAAGGTACAGTGCTAGAGTCATCACTACACTGGACTTCAAGCTATACTACAAATACAACATAGTACTGGCACAAACGCAGAAATGCAAACCAATGAAATAGAACACAAGATACAGAAAAAAAAATCCACTGAACTAAAATCATCTCATTTTTTGCTAAAACATACGCTAAAAACATACAATAGAGAAAAGATAGTCCCTTAAACAAACTGATTATTCACATGCAAAAAATAATCCAATGAACTAAAACCATCTCATTTTTTACTAAAACATGCACTAAAAGCATACACTAGAGAAAAGATAGTCCCTTAAACAAACTGTACTAAAGAAATTGATTGTTCACATGTAAAAAATTGAAATTAGATCCTTGTCTCACACCCTGTACTAAAATAGAATAAAAACGGATCAAAGGATTCAGCACTATGATGGGCTAGAAGGAACAGGGGTCTCAAAATGTTCAGAAGATACCAAGGTTTGCAGGAACTTGGATGTAGGGTGGGGTGGAAGAGGATATGTATTTGAACAAGACACAACCATGGGTAGGTAACTTGAAGGAGAAGCCCATCAGATGAAAATCTAGTAACTGGGGTATTTTCAATAAGAAATATGGCCACTTATCATCTCATTACTGCTTACAGTTCAGATCCTGCCAACATGCCATCTTGGGAAAGTTCAAATCCCTCTAAGAGTAAACGTTGAGCATGTTGACTACAAGGCTGCTGCTCAGTGCCCAGCCTAGGAGCTGCCACCCTGTGTCCACCTTGCCTAACTCTCCTCATTCAGAGGAGTGGAACCTAGTGAAAAGATAATCACTCTAAGGAAAATGGAAACCAGAAAATTACTCAGAGGGTAGTGACTGACTCAGGACCAGTGAGTCCTAGGCACAGAGAGGAATTAAGTGTACTGTCCTGGTCAGGTAAATGGAAACAGACAATGAGGGATCTGAGAATTGCTGCAAGGAACTGTGACCAGTGGGAGCAAGATGTAGAGAAAGGACACTGGAGAATTGTCAGAGCAATTTCTTTCCCACCATCCTCCCAAACACCAGTGAGTTCTGGGCTTGTGTGCACTCCCTCCTGCCCATCCACAATCACTGATGAATTCCATGTGAAGGGATCTTTTCTGCCTGTCTCACCACTGAATTCACAGGGTGGAAACACACCTTTTGTGAAGCTGAACATCTGGGACATGGGATCTCTGAGGGTAGAAAAAAATTAAGATCACTGACCATGGAGGCTATTTCCTGCTGACCCATAGAAACCACTGAATACCCCAAGTATAACAAATTCCAAACAGGTGTGGCAGCCCACGTCTGTAATCTCAGCATTCAGGAGACTGAGCTAGGAAGATCACCATGAGTTCAAGGACAAACTGGCTACATAAGTGAGTTCAAGGCCAGCCTGCACTACAAACTGAGACCGTATTGAAAAAAAAAATCTGGAAAGCAGGAGCACTGCTTTGACCAAGGAATAAAGGGGATATAGAAAAGCTATCAGAACAGTGTGCAGGTGCAAGGATGCTGTCTCATGCTTGACCACAGGGGACCACTGAATTTGCTGTCCAGAAAAACCCTGAGAGGAACTGAGACATAACTGCAAAAGAGGAGAAGGGGAAGCTGAGACAGGTGAACTGAGTGAATCAATACTAGAGCATGTGGTGGAATCACAGCTGAGAAAACTGAAATTGCTGAGGTTGCTCTTTGTTAATGGGAAGAAAGAACACTGGAAACTCACCACAACATTCTGAGAACACCTGAGGCTCCTGAAAACAGGGCCCTTACATGTTTGTTTTGTGAGGGGGTGTGTGTGTGTGTGAGTGTGTGTGTGTGTGTGTGTGTGTGTGTTTACAGTTGTTTTATTTTTTTGGCTACATGCCTTTGTATGTATGTGTTTATGACGATATCAATGTGTACACATTTTCTACAGTTGCTTGTAAAACACTCCAGGTACTTAATTTCCATATGCCCACTTCAAATGTTGTTTCTGGATGTTATCTAATCTCACTTGATACAATCTCCCATCTCCTCTCTCACCTCCCATCTACAAATTCATCCTTCCTGTATCTGTGTTATTTTCCCCTCACATCTTTTCCTATCTCTTTGCTCTACCATTCTATTTTTTTACTTTCCTTTTTTCCTATCCTTTTCTATGTATTCCTTCTTTTATACATAAACTATTAAGATAAATCTAAATGTTACAACATGTTAATATTTCACATTAGGTTTCCACTTCACCAAAGGTTGTTTCATAGGGGTTCTAAAATTACAGTTTCTGTTAGGATACTGATTGGAATAAATCCCCCTGTGTCTCTTTCACTATCAATTCAAAGTCTCTCCCCCCCAGTCTTTCCCCACTTTTCCTTTTGAATGCTAAGTCTCCCCACTCTCCCCTACTTTTCTTGTTAATGAAAGCTATTATAAAATTTGAATTTTTTATACTTCTCTAGTTTAGCATGTATATTTTAATGAGCAATTGTATATGAATTCTATGATCACTTTTGTTTCTATACTGTCGTGCTCCGACCAACAGGTTTCCATCACCAAAAGTTATTGCTTCAGTCATCTAACATAGAGTTTCTGCTAGTTTATAAATGGGATAGAATATCCATGAAGATCTTCCTACTTTCTACTCATAAATTCCTCCTTTGCCCTCTACTCCCACACATATCCTTTCAAACTCCCTCCTTCCCTTGATTTTTCCAGGTATAAAAATAATATCATCAAAAACTACTTTCTCTTTTATTTTCTTTTATTACTTTTTTAGTCTCCCTCTGCTTTTCTCAATTTTTCTTCTTTATATTTTAAAATCCCTTTCTCTGGTATCTTGTCTTGTCTCCCAGAACTTTGTCTATCATTACTAATACTTGGTATTCCTGGGTTGTTGAAAGAGTATTAAACTTGGTAAAAAAATGTTTAGCACTCCCCTACCTCTAAATTATGTATCAATATATGTTTGATTCTTTGGATGCTAGTGTTACCAGAAATTGTTCTCTTCTTGCAATTCTCTACATGGAACCAATCCCTTTTCTCTGAATAAGTTGAATAGGTGTGCACTAAATCATACCCAAAGCTAAGGGCATATTACAAGAACAAATGCACTTACTAAAGAGGTCTCTACTACAGTGGCAGAGCTTTCAAGTCCTACAGATCAACAATATTTAACAAAGAAGTACAAGAATCATGAAAAAACAAAAAAAATGATGCCTCAAAATTTGATTATTGTACAAGAGGTGATCTTATGAGCACCATAGTGGATGGAACTCTCAGGCAGAGAACTCAAAATCCAAAAGCTAGAAGAGATCAGAGAAGAATATATGAAGAAAGTATGAAGATATTCCATGAGCTCAAAGAGGATATAAACAGAAAAAGAATTTAATTAATAAGATTTTTCATGAGATTAAAGACGACCAGAAAAACTGTTTGAATTAAAGATAATAATGAGGAATATGAGTGTTCACCTTAGTAAAGACTATAGATTCAGCCAGACAGGTGGCACATGTCTGTAATCCAAGCACTAGGGAGGTTGAGGCAGGAGAATTGCTGTGTTTAAAGTCAGCCTGGGTTATATAAGTGAGTTCAAGGCCAGAATAAACAAAGAAAAAAAGAACTACAATTCTAGCCAAGGGAGGTGACTCATGCGTCTTATCCAGCATTATGAAAGTCTAAGGCAGGAGAATGGTAAGTTCAAGCCCAGCCTGGGCAATTCAGTGACTGTGTAAAACCCAGGGTCAAAAAAAAAAAAAAAAAAAAAAAAAAAAAAAAAAAAAAAAAAAAAAAAAAAAAAAAAAAAAAAAAGCAAAAAAAAAAGAAAAGAAAAGAAAAGAACCAAGCAGAAATTCTGGAAATACAAAACATGAAGGAAAGCCATGCCTGTAGATAGAGAGCCAATTAGGGAGACTATCAGGACCTGAGGACAGGAATGGTGTCACTGGTACTTTGGAACTTGCCATTAATTGGTTTTGGAAAATGTAAGTATCAAAAACAAACTGTTTTGGCTGAAACGGGTAGCAAGTTACAAGACAGTCAACATCAAGAAGTCTTAGCTTGTATGTCAAGGACTGAACACATGATGCATAAGAAAACAAAGTTTTTGCATTCAAATACGGCAAAAATTAAATTTGGTAAGTTTCAAAGCACATGGATACCAAAGATGACTAGACTAGGTCACTTAGTGATACTCTAAAAACAAGAATCCATGAAAGGTGGATAAGAGAGCTAGATGAAGCTAAAAGATCAAACCGATGAATTGCCATGTCAAGGAAGGTTTGGAAAAGGAAACTAAAGTCACAAAAATCTGTTAGCACAAATCGTTGCAGACGATATTCCAAATCTAGAAACTGAAACGAACACTCAAGTAAATGAGGCATTTAGCATCCCAAATAAATTTGATCAGAAAGGAACTCCATAAAACATCATAGTCAACATTCTAGAGAGTCATAATAAAGACAAAATGAAAGGCATCAGGGGCTGACGTCACCGCGGGTACCGGAAGTGCGTTCTCCCAGAGTGGCTGCTGCAGAGGTGGAGGTGGCGACTGCGGTGACAGTGGCTCGTGGAGTGCTGTATTTGCTGGCCCTCTGGGTGCCCCGGAGTCGTGGCTGACAAAAGACATGACATGTGGTCTGAGGGAGGATATGACTATGAAAGACTTCCTGGAAAACGAGGACCGCCTCGGAGTCATCCCGGTGATGGCTCCCTTAGAGCACTTAACATTGTGCCAAGGAAACCACCACTGCTGGGAAGGAAACCACCAGTACTGGGAAAGAAACCACCACTGCTTGACAGACCTGGTGAAGGAAGCTACAGTACATATTACAGTCATGCTGAATACCGAGAATATGAGGAGGATTGCAGTTTTTCTCATGATCAAAGAAGTGGTCCACCTCAGAGAGGAGATGAACCTAACTATTGGTGGTCAACAAATGATCATTCTGCAAGCCACCAGAGTGATTACAGGGACATGAGAGATGGTTAGAGAAGAAAAAGGTTCTACTCTTCCCATTATACAGGAGACCAGTCTCCTCATACAAGGGATCCTCCTGTTTTCCAAGAATCACCTGTAGGCTGAAAGGTCTCTCCATGTAACAGACTTGTCACTGGTGTTGGTAGCTGAAGGTACTCTCCAGTCTGAAGCAAAACGTACTCTTTCCAACAGTCTCAGCATAGAAGTAAAGAATGACAGGTCCAGTCTTTGAAAACGTCAAGATACATTTTACCATCAAGTTCTCCAGCAGGTCCTTCATCAAAGGTGTTAGATAAACCCAGCAGGCTAACTGAAAAGGAACTTGCTGATGCTGGAAGGAAGTGGACTGCAGAAAATCTTCAAACATCAGAGGATAGCAACTTGTCTGTGATTTCTGAGTTCGAGGTGGGACCTACAACACCATTATTCACTGAGTAGCCAGAGGAGCCAGAGACCGATGCAGGAGACAGCACAGAATTATTTGAAGATAGTCCGCTGAGCAGTTACTCAAAAGTAATAGCATCAAAACCCAAAGAGATTAAACAGGCTTATGGACAACACAGAGAAACTTTTGATAGTGTAGTAAAAATGTTGATTGAAAAAGATCCTTCCCTCGAAAAGTCTATACAGTTTTCACTGAAGCAGAATTTACACAAAATAGGAGAGCAGTGTGCTAAAGCACTCAAGCACTTCATTGCAGAGTATGATAGGTCTACTCAAGACTTTGAAAGACATGACATGTGGTCTAGCAGATGAAATGAAAGTGAAAGATGTTCCAAAAAACAAATACCCCCTGGGAGTCATCCCAGTGATGGCTACCATACATTAGTTAACATTGTGCCAAAGAAACCACCACTGCTAGAAAGGAAACCACCACTGCTAGTTATACCTGGTGAAGGAAGCTACAGTACATATTACAGTCATACTAAATACCAAGAATATGACAAAGGCTACAGATTTTCCCATGATAGAAGAAGTGGTCCACCTCACAGAGAAGATGAATCTGACTATCGATGATCAGGATATGATCATTCTGCAAGCTGCTAGAATGATTGCAGGGACATGAGAGATGGCTGTAGAAGAAAATGTTTCTACTCTTCCCATTACATGAGAGACTGGTCTCCTCATTCAAGGGATTCTTCTTTTTTCCAAGAATCACTCATAGGTCAAACGAACTCTTCACACAACCGGTTTGTCTCCAGTGTTGGTAGCAGAAGCTACTCTCTAGTACAAAGCAAAACATGCTGTTTTCAACAATCTCAACATAGAAGTGAAGAGAGAAAGGTCCAGTCTGGGAAAGCATCAAGATACACTTCACTCTCAAGTTCTCCAGTAGGTCCTTCAACAAAGGTGTTAGATAAACCCTGCAGGCTAACTGAAAAGAAACTTGCTGAAGCTGGAAGAAAGTGGGTTGTAGAAAAGCTTGAGACAAAAAAAAGAAGAAGAAGAAAAGAAAAGAAAAAAGAAAAACTTGAGACAACAGAGGAAAGCAACTTGTCTGGGATTTGTGAGTTTGAGGTGAGATCTACAACATCATTTTTTCACTGGGCAATTAGAGGAGCCAGAGACCAATGAAGCAGATGACCTAGAATTATTTGAAAATAGTTTGCTCAGCAGTCACTCAAAAGCAATAGCATTGAAAACCAAAGAGATTGAACAGGTTTACTGACAACACAGTGAAATTTTTGGGGTTGTGGCAAAAATGTTCATTGAAAAACATCCTCCCTTAGAAAAGTCTATACAGTTTGCACTGCGGCAGCAATTACATGAAATAGGAGAGCAGTGTGTTGAAACATTCAAGCATTTCATTGAAGAGTATGATACTTCTACTCAAGATTTTGAAAGACATGACATGTGGTCTGAGGGTCATTATGACTATGATGGATTTCCTAAAAAATGAATACCTCCTCAGAATCATCCCAGTGATGGCCGCCATAGAGTACTAAATATTGTGTCAAAAGAATCACCATTGCTAGAAAAGAAATCACCATTGCTAGACAGATCTGGTGAAGGAAGCTACACTAAATATGGCAGTCATGCTGGATACCAAGAATATGAGGAGGGCCGCAGTTTTTCTCATGATCAAAGAAGTGGTCCACCTCAGAGAGGAGATGAATCTGGCTATCAATGGGCAAGATAGGATCATTCTGCAAGCCGCCAGAGTGATTACGGGGGCATGACAGATAGCTGTAGGAGAAAAAGTGTCCACTTTTCCCATTATGCAAGGGGCCCATCTCCTCATACAAATGATCCTCCTGTTTTCCAAGAATCACCTGTAGGCCAAAAGGTTTCTCCACGTAACAAACAGGTTTGTCTCCAGTGTTGGTAGCCAAAAGTACTCTCCAGTCCAAAGCAAAACATGCTCTTTCCAACAGTCTCAGCAAAGAAGTACAGAGCAACGGTTTCAGTCTTTGAAAACATCAAGATACAATTCACTCTTAAATTCTCCAGCAGGTCATTCATTAAAGGCATTAAATAAACTCAGGAGACCAACTGAAAAGGAACTTGCTGAGACTGGAAGGAAGTGGACTGTGGAAAAGCTTGAAAGATCAGAGAGCAACTTGTCCGGGATTTCTGAGTTCAAGGTGAAACCTACAACACCTTTATTCACTGAGCAGCCAGAGGAGCCAGAGAACGAAGCAGAAGACAGCACAGAATTATTTGAAGATAGTCAGCTTAGCATTTACTCAAAAGCAATAGCATGGAAAACTAAAGAGGTTGAACAAATTTACCGACAACACAGAGAAACTTTCAGGATGGTGGTGAAAATGTTGATTGAAAAAGATCCTTCCCTGGAAAAGTTTATACAGTTTGCCCAGAGGCAAAATTTACATGAAATAGGCAGACAATGTATTAAAGAACTCAAGCACTTCATTGCAAAGTATGATACTTCTCAAGATTTTGGAGAGCCTTTTTAAAGAACCTAGTGGTCAGGCAGAAAAAGAATGTTCCAAGAATTTTTTTCCTGGATTCTCTAAATCCTTAATATATGGAGTTTTTGCAATGAAGAGAAATACTTTGAGTTTTCAATATCAAATAAACACCTAATACAGTCTGTTTAAAATAGTTTCATTAGAATTTGTTTTTGCATGTAGGACCTACTAAGCCATATTCATCTTCCACCCCAAGAATGATGGCCAGTTAATTGTTTAAGCTTTGAAGAAGCAGTTCTGGTGGGTAGTTTTCTATGCTTACTCATGTTGCATAATCTCCCAAGTGTGTTATTCGTTTGGACACATGAGTGTAACTTACAGGTTGGAGATTATTCCACCTAAACATTAGTAATCTTTCTACATTTCATAGTGAGTGGTACCATGTGGAAATATTGGAAAGGACATAATACACCTAACTGGGAGAGTAGTGAAACAAAAGGAAAATCGAAAGGAAATAGCAATGAAAATCGAAAGGAATTAGCACAATAACAGAAATGACACAGACTGACACACTGGCACAAAAATAGAACCTAAGTATATGCCTCATGCAAGAGACACACCTCATCCATTAAAAAAACTAAGAAATGTAGATTGCAAAAGAAATGATGAAAAACAATACTCCATGTAAACAGAATGGAAAAAATACAGGCGTATTGATCCTAATTTCATGCAAAGTGGATTCCAACTCAAAATTTAGCAGAAGAGACAAAGAAGGTCACACTACATGTTGATAAACAGAATAATTCACCAGGAAGAGATCATTTTAAATATACGTATATTGAATGTTGATGTACCCAATCATATAAAACAAAAACTGCTAGGCATAAAATCCAAAAGAGCAGATACACACTAATACATTCATAGTGGAAGACTTTAATACCCCTGTCTCACAAATAAGTCAAACAAACAAAAGCTCAAAATGTTTTAAAGATTACAAGTACAGATATACATCTGTATGGTAATATATACAGTCTCACACAAGCACGAATAACATGTACATTTGATAAACTACACAAGAGTATGATATTCTGGGGAGAAAAATCTTAGAATGCTTAGTATTATTAAAAGATATGTTAAAAAAAGAAGGAAAAAATTGTATAACTAACAATCCAGACCAGTAGATGCACGTGTTGTGAAAGCAAACATATATTTATTTCTTTAATTCTAAGGCCAATAATTAGTGTTAACTGACAAATTACTCTTTGCAGTACTGGTAGTTATAAACCTTTTTCTTATACCATCTCATTTAATGGTCTGAATAACCAATTGGCATAAGAATATTGTAATCCTCTATTTTAAAATGAACAAACTGATATGTAAAATATTCATACAGGTAGTAATAAAACAAGATGTTAGATTTAAGGAGCCTATCCATACCCTCATATAATGAACTATGACTTCCTCCTGTAACCAAAAATTTCAGTAAGTAGTGGTTTTGCACAGAGAAAAACCAGCCAGTTTAGAACACAATTCAACTCAGTGTGAAAAGTGTTTGCAGTTTTTAAATTTATAACTTTATTTTTCAATTTTAAAGAGTATTTTTAAAAAACAGTAAAAAATACCAAGAGTGAAGGTGCACATCTGTAATTCCAGCACTTGGCAGGCTGAGGCAAGAGGATTGCCATGAATCTTTGGCCAGCCTGTGCAACATAATGATGAGTTCAATGCTAGTCTGAACTACAGAGTAAGACCCTGTCACAAAAAGCAAAAGCAAAACACCAAACCAAACAAAAAATAATATAAAGGATGCAGAATTTCAGAACAAGATGATAGGAAATTAACAACGCTTATTATATTCCATATTTTGTTTTCAAAATAGTTGCTAACATTACCAGATTTAGGTATGCAAAATTGGTCAAGCAATATAAGCACTAACTGTTCCTTTTAACAAACTAATACAATGTGCAGTACAATTATCTTACCTATCATATACATATATATTTCCCCTTCTTTTTTCTATCCTTTCCTTCATCCTAGTTGTCCTTTCTTTTTGAGCAATTTCTTTGCCTTTCACAACATCTCTTGTACATATGGGATCTTATTTACTCTTTCAATTTCTTACACTAGGGAGATGATACGATGTTTAGTTATGCAAGTATGATTTATGTAATCTATGAGTATAGTCTAATTGGATCAATTTACCTATAAAAGCCTAGATTTTACCTTTCTTTATGGCTGAGTGGTACTCCATTATATAAAAATACCACATCTTTTTTATCCATTCCTCAGTTGATGGGTATCTGAGCTTTTTCCAAATTTTAGCTATTACAAATTGTGCTGCTATAAACATGGGTACAACATATCACTGTGGTATGATGTTTTCATTTCTTCTGGGAAAATACCCAGAAGGGTGATCAATGAGTTGAATAGAACCTCTAACCCTAGGTTTTTTAGGAATCTCCACACTGATTTTCACAGTGGTTGTGTCAGTCTTCACTCCTACAAATGGCAGAGGAGTGTACCCTTATCCCCGTAGCCTTGCCAGCATTTGTTGTTAGATGACTTTTTTTATGATAACCATTCCTTCTGGGATAAAACGGAATCTCTGTGTTGTTTTAAATTACATTTCTCAAATGACCAATAATGTTGAACATTTTTTCATATATTTATTTGCCATTTGATTTTCTTCTTCTGAGAAATGTGCATTTGCCTCTGATGTCCATTTTTGGACTGGGTCTTTGAATTTGGGGAGCCTGGTTTTTATTAATTCTTTATATATTATAGATAGAAGTCCTTTGTCTAAGGGACAGTTGGTTAAAATTTTTTCTCAATTCATGGGTTTTCTTTTCACTCTGTTGGTGCTTTCTTATGAGGTACAAAAACTTTTTAATGCGATGAGATCCTAGTTGTTCATTCTTTCAAGTATTTCCCATTCAGTTTAGTTTTTGTTCAAGAACTCTCTGCCAACCTTTCTACCTACTTTTTCTTCTAGTAGATTTAGTGTTTCAGTTTTAATATTCAGATCTTTGAACCATTTTGACTTTAGTTTAGTGCATGTTGGTAGGCATGGGTCTAGTTTTAGTTTTCAGCATATGAAAAGTCAGTCTTTCCAGCATAATTTATTAAAGAATCTATCTTTCTTCCAGTGAACATGTTTAGCCACTTTGTCAAATATAAGGTGGCTGAGTGTGTTTGGAGTTGTGTCTGCATCTTCTATTGATCTTCCATTGATCTTCAGATCTGTTTTTTTTTTTTTTGCCAGTACTATGCTGATTTTATCACAGTGGCTTTGTACTACAATTTCAAATCAGGGATTGTGATGCCTCCTGCCTTGTCTTATTGCCCAGGATTTCCTTTCCTATTCTAGGTCTCTTCTGGTTCCAAATGAATTTTAGGAATGTTTTCTCTAGTTCTATGAGGTATGCTAATGTAATTTTGATAAGGATGTCATTAAATCTGTATAATAGTTTTGGGAGTATGGCTATTTTCACAAAGTTGGTTCTTTCTATCCATGAGCAAGGAATATCTTTCCATTTTATGATACCCTCTCTGATTTCTTTTTTCAGAATACTGTAATTTTCAATGCATAGAGCTTTTACTTCCTTTGCTAGATTGATTCCAAAGTATTTCAGTTTTTTGGTGTTCTTGCGAGCATCCTTAAAAAATTACTTGAATTCTTTCATGAACATTTCATATATCACTTTAGAGCCAATTTTGCCCATTTTGTGGCATCATTTTTCTTCGTCCACACAGATGTGTGTTGATATCTATGCATCAGAGGAGAAGTTACTCATTCCAGTCTTCTCAGTCTGACTACCAGAGAACAACTTCCAATAGTTAAGCCTATCCAGAAATTTTGAGCAGATCTCCATTGTGGTTCCTAAGCATACCTATGACAGCAATAATTCTTACAACACTAGGCAATTTCCTAATCCAGGACTGCCACTGTTTTTAAAATATTAGTCTGGAACTCCATGTCCACCAATGTTGATACAGTATTGGAATGAAATCCAAGTGTCCAGCTGCTAAAACTTGCCTATTGATGAAGTCTACTCAGAACCAAAGGCAGAGATAGTTGAATGGTTGAAATGCAAGCTAAAACTCAGTTTATCTTGTTATGGTGATAGGAACCTGTATGGTACCATGTAGACCTAGAGACTGTGGGTACTATTCTGTGTACAGGAGCTGTTAGGTCTGCCTGTTGTTTTTATTGTGGTAGACACAGTATTTAGTTCCAAGTCAGTCTTACATTTACTTCCTTTCTCCTTTCCCAAGCAAATGGTGTCTTTGCTATATTGTCTGGGATTGAGGAAGGGATGATGCAGTAAGTGTAAATCTGTCTTTCTACCTTTTTCAGTGTACCCTTTCTTATTGTTTTTTTTAATTTTTTTTATTTTAAAGATAGTAAAATATAACAGAATGCAACAAATGAAGTCAATCAAAACAAAGCAGTAGGAGTGGTACAGAACTTCGAAGACCAATAATATGAGTACAATAGCTACTATAACATACCTTGCTATCTTCAAATTAGCTGACCATTCCAACAGATGTAGTAGGATTGAACCAAAAACAAAACGATACAAAATCAATAAAAACAGAATATAAAATAAAGGAAAAAAAAG
>RJWM01014823.1:0-49464 GCA_004363535.1 Dasyprocta punctata | reverse complement strand
ATGGACATCTGTGTCTGCAGCTTTCGTGGGTTGGGGCTACAGAGGGAGGGTGGTCTTTATTGCCTAGACAAGAGATCTGCTGAAGGAGGGCTACTTGCATGACCTGGGAACCCAGATGGAACTTGGGGTCACAGAACAGGCTTTGAGGCTTCCCTCTTCCCCACTCCCTACACCCACCCTTGGCTTTGTTGCTTGGGAGGGCTCTGACCTATTCTGTGTTCAGCCCTCAACCAGACCTGCATGTTCTCTTACTCCTTATGCCTGAACTTCCTCTGCTTCCGGGATCAGAACAATTTTCACTGTGTGTCTTATATGCCTGTCTTCTTCCTCTGTTCCAGACTAAGAGAGCACAAGGGAAAGGAATCAGTTTTGTTCATCACTGACACTTGGTCAACGTGAGCGCCACCTCACTGATGACGTCCCTGAGACTCAGAGAGGGGAAGGGTCTCACTCAGTCTCTGCAAAACTCACAAGGGGTGATGGGGGATGGAGACACAGATAGGTTTGCCGCCAAGCATGTGACAGGAAGTGGAGTTGGTTTACAAACTTGTGTTAATCTCACTTCACTGTATGATGGAATCAGTGGGCTGCTTTGAAGGGAACATGGTAGGGGTTATGAGATCAAGCCTCAGCTCTAGATCTTCTTGATTCCCTGTCACCTGAGGTGGAGACACATGGCCAGATGACATGCTGCAAAAGCTATGGGGAAGGGTTAGTGGATAGGCACACTGACATAAGCTGTTTGGTATGCCTAGAAATGTGTGTGTGTGTATGTGCATAACAAAGAGAGAGACAGACAGACACAAAGACAGACAGCGAGCCAGAGATACAGAGAGAGATAGAAAGAGAGAGAGGCTTTTATGATGTTTTTGGAGGAGAAACATTTGAATTATCAAAAACATTAGGAAGAAAAACTTTTATACTACATAACTACATAAATTATGAAATGTATTTCAGTTTTTGTGGTTATGGAAAAAAGTGTTTCACCAAAATAGGAAAAAAAAAAGCAAAAATTAAAAGCAAAGCATTTGCCTAAGAGTTGTATAATGCCCAAGTTCAAAGAAAATCTTTATCTAGTGCTCACTGATGGCTAGCACTGAACAGCCAGAGAATCCACCTGCTCCCTAAACAAATTCATAATGAAACCCAGCAACACAAACCTAAGCCTGAGCGGTGTCACTAGAGGCTCATTCACTCACCCAGGGATCAGGTATTGAATGCCTGCGTTGTGTGGGATCCACAGGTCCCTGGAGAAGTATCAGAGAAGAATGCAGCTCCATGTGCCATACTCTAGTCTAGATAGTGAGTAGCCATGATAGCCTTGAGCATGTGATTTGATGATAAAATAAGAGAGAAAAATGAAGCAGGGTACAGTGAAGAATGGCAGCACATGAAGCTGTACAGGGGTTGGCTGAGAGGGCTTATCATCTGCAGATAATACGAAGGGATCTCGATATGGACAGAGGGAGCCATTGGGTGTTTTGCAGGGGATCGGGGGAAAGGGTGTGTGCAGAGGCCCTGAGGCCTCTACCTAGCCTGTTTTGGGAGTAGCAAGGTTACGAGTTTGGGTGAACAAAGCATTGGTGGTGAGAGTCACAGGAAATGAAGTGAGAGGCAAGGAGGTGGTAGGGTGCACTTTGTCAGCCATTGAAAATTCTTTTGATTTTATTAACATTGTGATGGAAGGGGTTGAGAGAGTCATTGGCTTGGCTTGGCTCTGGAGGAATCTCTTTGGCTCTCGTATTGAGTATAGGCAATGAGGGAAGCAAGGGTGGAGGCAGGCAAAAGGTGATGGACCACTTTTAGATTAACTCTACTGAAAGAGATTATAGTGTGGATGAGAGTGGTGGAGGTTCAGGGAATATCCAGGGGGTGGGTGGTTTGGGAGCAGAGGGAATTTTCTTGCAATGTGCCCGAGAATCTCTGTCCCTGGCCTTGTCCTCATTAACAGTTACATAAACAGTAGGTTTACAAGATGTCTGGAGCATATGTACTGATGAAACAGTATTGAGGAAAATCAGGAAGAAAAATCTCACTTCTTCCTACTCTAATTGAATTGCACTTCAAATACTGGCATTGTTATCATTTCTATATTCCTGAAAGGGCAGGCAAGGTAAACAGAATTGAGAGAATTGGATAGAATATTCATAATGTAATTATAATTACTTTGACTGTGTAGCATGAAGCATGATTTAAGAAATTAGTGGTATTTCTGAAAAGAGAAGAATTTTGCAGGGATGAGCAAGACACATAGTTTTAAATGATGGGCATACTACATGGCTAGCAGGGAATGTTTCGATTTCCCTATGAGGTTCCACTGTAGAAGCTACAAATATATGAATTCCAGTTTTATACAAAAAAAAAAAAATGTTTACCACCTAGAACTGTCCCAACATGAAGTTATTTGTTATGAGAGTCTTGAGTTATCTCCACTGAAGGTGCTGAAGTTCAGGATGTCAGATTGGATGATCTTATGGAAATCTTCAAAGTCCAGAGGTCTTTTCCATGATTCAAGTTTGATTGAACCATCACACTTGCCTCTTACTTCTGGAGCTGGGTTGTACATTTCATAAGGGCGGTACATTTTATTCACCTTTATTTGCCCTGCCGTACCCCTAACAATGTCTTACTTATTTTGGATGCTAAAACAATTCTGGGAGAAAGGATAAACATGAGACTTGGGAATTTATTACAGATTTGATTTCAATACTCTATCTAGGATGACATCAAGGAATGTACTATTTTTGATTTTGAGTGAAATGATTATGAAAGTGAAATTAATTTTTAGTTTTAAAGTCACAGTTGAATTTTTAAAGTGAAATTTATTTTAATGGATAGGTAAAAAGAAAAAAAAATATACGTAATAAAGGAGTATCACATGCTGTTATGGTATATGTATGAATTGTTTAATCAGGCTAAATATATGTACCTGTTCAAACATTTATCATTTCTTCAATTCAGATTTTTTATTTATCAATCCTTTATGGTAGAAAAATTCAAGCTTCCTTCTTCATGGGGTATATAGCACACATTCATTGTTTACAATCACCTTGCTGAGAAGTAGCGCTCTAGGGATTCTTACTCCTAACTGCATCTCAGTCCCTGCCCATTGGTCAATCTTTCCCCAGCCCTGCTCCTCCTCATGATGGAATTTCTAAGACTGCCTTAAGTCTGAGTTTCACTTTGGACTGCTTTTGGGCAGTGCTCCTGAGCAGAGAGCCAGATGCGCAGAGGGGCCAGTGTGAGAGCGTGCTGGAGTCAAGGACGCCTGCGGAAGGGCAGAGTCCAGGCAGAAGCGACTCTCTGGCTGCACCTGTGAAAGCTGGAGAGGGTCAGAGATACACAAAAGAAGTCACAGCCTCCATGCTTGTAGGCAGAGCAGTGCCCTATGTGGATGACCTACCCAGGGGTGATGTGTGAAGTGGTTCTCACTCAGAAAGGGACTTAACACAGTCACATTTGCTGGGAGGAGCTGTTCATAGTGGGGATCAGACTGATTCAGGTTGGAAGTGGCCTTTCTGAATTTCCTTCTAGCTTAGATTTCCAGGCATGAGCTACCTTGTCTCAGTGACCTGGGACCGTGGTCCTGCCATGAACTGACTGGTTGTGCTTGGAGTGCACCATGAGTCCTGTTCTGTGTTCTCTCTGTCTTACCTATCTTCCAGGAGGGAACAAAAGAGGTTTGCATTTATACTGGTTCTGCATGTATACCTTCTCTATGAATTGATCTCAGCTGGGAGGGTAGACAGATGCAATGCTGCATCCAAGAGCCAAAATAACACAGCATCCCTTGTGATCCTTTTTGCTTTTCTCGGCAGGAGCACAATGAGAGTGCCGGCAATGGAAGGCACTCTTCTTAGTGCTCTTAGCAGGACTGGAGCTTGAACTCATAAACTCCTTACAGTTCAGCAGAGACTGTGTCACCTAGTATTTCTTTCTCTTCACCAGCAGTTATTTAAATGAGCATCTGCAATGATTTGAGGTCATACAGTCATGACCATCTCAGACCTCATGGGATACCTAGAAAAAAACAATTTCAGGGTCATTCTTGCTGAAGAGATTGGAACAGAAGGTTCAGAACCTGTGTCCAGAGCCCCCTTATCACCACAGATCTTGTCTGCTAGCAGAGAACCTTCTGTTTATTTTTCACCAAGTAGGTTTGAATGACCCCCTTTCACTGTCACACAATTTCCCTGCAGTTGAATGATGGACCCTAAGTAGCCCTACGATTCATCCAACATCTGTTTCTGTGATTTTCCAGGCTCCTTGTTGTTTTGAAGTGCTCAGAGTCAATGTTTTAAGTTCGTGTGGGCATAATATTCAGTACATTAATACACACTGGAGACAGTTCTACCTACTAGAAAGCCAGGTACTACAGGGTTATAAAAGCCATTTGATACCTTGTAAAGCCCAAGACACCTCGCCAATGCCCAGGCCCTGTTTCTTGATGTAGTCAGGTGATAACACGTGTACACTTGTATAGCCTCCACCAGCAAGTGCCAAAAGTTCATGCTAAGTACTACATAAATTATCACCTAATTAAGTACTGTTATGGTTTGATTTTGGGGGAAGTGTAAACTCAATTCTCCTTGGAGAGTAATATGCAGAAATATGATGTGGAATTAATTGTATGGGTTCAGGTCAAAGATCAAAGTACAAGCAGAACTGCCTTTGCAGAGGGAGAATTTAAAAGGATTTTTGTTGGCATCTCAATAATGTTATGTTTTATTATTCAAATCCTGTGAGCCAACAGCCCTTCCCCCTGCCTCTTTGGTCTCTAGCTCTGTGTAAGTGGGTTGTGGACGGGTCCTCCCCCTTTCATTCTTCAGGCTTTGTCCACTCTAGTTTCTTGGTCAGTAAGAACATCAGCAGGAATGACTTCGGCTAAATTAGAAGACCCAGGATTTAGGTATTGGTTCTGCCAGTAACTGACTGACTTCAGGCAGGTGACCTAATCCCTGGAGACTCTGTTCCTTCATCTACTGAATAGATACAGTAACACTGCCCATATCACGAATTTGTTGTGAAGAAAGGAAATTGTTCCCACAATGCTCTTGCATGGTGCAGCCGGAGATCAGTAAGCCCTGACCATCATTCACCATCTTTTCTTCCTTTCTAGGCTGACAGGGGGATACCCTTTGGTGACAATTATCTCTCTTGGTTTTCGGTTTATAATTATTCTCCACCCCAGGTATGGCTCATTTTAGTGCATTCCTTCATTAGTTTATTAATTCTCTATACTTCTTCTTGAGTTAGCCACATTTTCTTAGTCTAAGTCTCTTCTGTAATCCTGCTTCTGGAACCAAGTATTTATTTGGTCCCTGGGAAGCAGTCTCTGCCTCCCCAGATATGTGAATTAGTGACCCCACTGAACTTCTTCTTGTGTCTACCAGTAATTGGGAGCCAGGATGAAATAAGACCATGAGCTCCTAAATACAACTGTGTGTGATCTTGCACAGCTTGTTTTGTTCCTCAATGCCCTAAGTTCAGTTTTCTTGTCAAAATAATGGAGCTCACTATAGCACACATTGTAAAGCACACACCTACCAACTTGCTCTTAAATCCAAATGCTCACGCTTCTCTGCACACTTATTTTCTAGATTTCCTTGCCTGATGGCTATGTTTAATCAATAAGAGGTAACTGGTAGAAGATTGAAGAGCCAAAGCAAGGGATTGGACCTATTTCTCTGGGGTCCCAGCCCTTGCTGGGCAGCCTTCAACACTCACCAGCTTCTTCTGGTTGCCCTAGTTCTTGTCTCTTTTGTGTCTGTTTTTGCTATTTTTTTTTTTTTGCAATGGACTAATTCTCATTACATTTGCAACTAGGTTCCTGTGGCAAGTTTTTCTTCTGGATATTCTAGAATAGATTCTGTTTTATTCACTGATAAAAGATTTTGTGAAACTCCCATAGAGTTATACATGTCAAGCTCTTTGAATAGTTACCAACATGTAATGAGCACTCGAAGAATTTTAGTTGTTTCATTTCACTGGAGAGTTTAAGATGTCAGACTCTAAATATGGGTCTGTTTCATCTTCTCCCTGTGGCTAAGCGTGTCTTTGAATTTATGTCTATATCCCCCATCTCCACTGTACCACCCGAATGATGACAAGTGTCCAGGAAAGGGCAATGCTTCTGCTCCATTCTGAGCTCCCTTCTCCCAGTTTCCCATGCTCCCCACTTTTTTTCCTCCCCAGGGACTAAATTATTCTCTGGAATTCCAGCTGGGCAGTCTTTGAGGGTGTCTATCTGGGTTTGCCTGGATGGAAGTGCAAACTTCTGAGATCGTACTACCAATTATGACCAAAAGGTCATGGACAGAAACCTTTGAGCCACGATAATTTAGTCCTCCTTTTCAATTATTTGACTCAGTTATTTTGTCACAGTGAGGGAAGGCTGATGACCAAAAGTGAAACATTGGAGAATCTGGGAATGGAGCTTGGCAGAGCTGATTGAGTTGATGGCAGAGATATTTTTAAAGCTAAACTTCAAATACCTGGTCTCTAAGGTTTCTTTAAATGCAGGACTCTTTTGGTTACAACCATTCATAACTTCCTGTAACATATCTCTACAAAGAGAATTACTACTTTTTAAACAGTTTCTGGGAGTTAGCATGGTTAAGGGATAACAAGTAAATACCACATTTGGTATATTTTGCTTATTATTAATGTCAGTATTGCTATGGCTGCTATTATTTTGTTTCTACTGAAACTATTTTTACCACTACTGCCACCTCTGTTATTCATGCTACTTTCTATTGCTATTCTACTACTACCTCTATTACTTCTACTACTCCATTATGATTATCTTGACCAAGCACTATTTTAATCTTTATTTAAATCAGGGAATGGTATATTTTTAAGAAAAAAATTTCAAGAACATTGATAAAAAGGTGATTATTTAGCCAGAAAAACTCAGTCAATAAAATTATTAAAATTTTAAAAGCAACCTGATAGTTGAAGTTCTAATTATGAGTATATGTCTTTTATTTTCCTTTCCTTTATGACTTCTGGTAAGGTTTGTTTTTGCAAGATAATCATCTGCCTTAACATAATTGTAATCTTTTTTCCCTTTTTGGTCAATGACAAAATATTTTCTGTTGTATGCTTTCAAACTGCTTTGTATAGCATTTTGGGTATTAAATAATGTCAGTGGTTTGGCAATGGGTGTGTTCTCTGTGTACAATTCTCTGTAGCCATGATATTTTCTTACAGTTCCTTAAATGCAATTTAATCCCCTGAAACTTAAAGTCTCTGTGGTTTTACACATTTCCTTCTTTCAAATGAACCCTCCCGCAACTTTTCCTCTGGCTCGTCAACTATAGGGAGAGTCTAATAAATTGTTCAAAAGCCTTCTCTTTTGCAAACCATTTCTTTATTAGCTTGTCTGAATTAGGTACTACTTTGCGTTCTAAACATGTGTCCTCCATTTAACTATCTGTGCTTACAAGTTTAATGTTGTAAATATCATTCACTTCATACTGTAATTTCCTTGTTTCTCAATCTTTTTCACTTAGGAACTGAAAAAAAAGGATTTTGTCTTACCGACACTAAGTACACTGCTTCACACATTGTGGTATTAGGAAATATTTATGGAATGAATGATTAATGGAATGATGAATGAATAAATGAATGATGCTAGATTCAGAAACCATGCTGAAAAGGGATAAAATCCATTTTCATGGTCTGTTATGGGTTATATTCCTATGGCCCTGCCAAGTGTCATGTAATTGTAGCATGGACGCGACTGAGTCTAGCCATTTGTGATTGGTTTGTTGTCCAGTGGTGGGATTGGCAATGTGAGGGCCATACCCACCCAGGGTGGAGCCAACATACACTGTAAGGGCAGGAATAAGATGTGTTTCCTTCCCTTGCTGGTTCATACTTTGTGGTTTGTGGCTGCCATGAATGGTCTGCCCTGTCATGCCACCCTGCCTTGAAGACAGCTGAGTATGGACTGAAACCTCCAAGAACTGTAAGAAACAAACCTTTCCTTCCTTAATTTTGGGCATCAGGTATTCTGTCTCAGCAATGAGAGAAAAAAGTAACCAAGACACAGTCTGAACTGTTCTATTAACAGATTTCATTTGGTTGCATTGCAGTACTTTTTTAATCTCGAAATTCAGTTCCATTAAAAAGAATTATATGCATATATATATGTCAGCCTGACCACCTTATTGCATATAATGGCCTCAGGGACAGTGGTGGAAATATTTTACTCTATTTGGCAGAGCTGGAAGAGTAAGATCTGAGAGTACATCAAACATCGACAGCTCAATGCAGGGAGCTGGAATCTTTGTTTCCAGTTCAAGAACTGAGTATGTTCTCAGGGTGGAGTGAACCGAGTGTAATAACTTTGTGTGAGACTTCCAGGTGGCAAGACCAACGAAAGGCAACCTCACTCCACTTTGAATGGCATGAGCTCAGGAAAGGCACTGTGAGGCTGAATCTGTTGTAAGTCTCTCTCTGCTTGAGTCATCTGGGTACCAGCTCCTTCAAACTCATGGTGCCTTGGATGGTTTCCTTCTCTCTGGAATTAAGTGTGTATGTTGGCCAGGGCAAATGAGGCAGTGGTGATTTTGGCTGAGCTGATTCCTGGAGGAATGTTATAGTTAATTGGCTAAGAAAGTTTGAAAGAAGTAACTTAGGAGAACAAGATGTTGTCTTTAAAGGAGTTACTTTCAAATGAAGTTACCTTCATTTACTGAGAAGTCGTATTTTGGTTTGTCTAGAGAAGCTCAGGCCAAGAGGCACAGTTCAGAAGAAATCCTATTGTGTTACTCAAAACTATAGCCAGGAGAGATTATTGGGGTTCAAGAGATGAGGGACAATAAATCCTGGCCCTGACCCCTGCTTTGGCCCCATTACTTTCACTGAGAAATAAGATGAAAGGGAACACTTCATCATCGGTTTTTTTGGCCAGTAACAAATCTTCCTTTGTGAAGTGTTCAAGTATTTTGCTTCTTCCCAACCCCCATGTTTCCATGTAGCTTGTTTGACTTCTTATTTTTGAATTACAAGTATTGCTTTTTGTATTCTGGATGTCGTTATTTGTCATAGTTATACTGAAAACATTTTTCTCTTATGGTATGACTTGCTTAGTTATTACTTAAAGGTGTGCTTCGATGAGGAAAAACTTCCACTTTTGATAGAGATTTGTCTTTTATGACTAATAGTTTTATAGTTCTGCTCAGAGAATCTTGTCTAGGCCAAAGGTCCTGAGGATAGTCACTCCTACTTTACCGTTTGCCTTTTACCTTCAGGCCTATAATCTATTTGGAGTTATTTTTCCTGTGTAGCATGAGGTAAAGTTTTGCACCTTCTGCCTTAGGCATATGCATTGCTTTAGAACAATTTATTGAATGCTTTTTTCCTCGTGCTGTTGCCCTAACCATTTTAGCAAAAACATCAATTGCGGGAGAAGTGAGAATGTATTAATTACCCTATTGCTATTCTCAGGGGAAAAGTTTCACATTGACTGATTTTTGCACATTAAACCAACTTTACATTTCTTGAATGAATTCCTCTTAATCATGATGCATCATCCTTTTAATATATAGCTGTGTTTTCATTGCTAATATTTTGAATACAATTTTTCTATCTTCACATGTAATATTACTCATTCAGTTTTTCTGCAGTATCTTCAAGTGGTTTGAGGTTCATAACAATGTTGGGCTCATAAAGTAAATGTACAAGATTGGTGTGACAGCAGTACCACCCTTTTCCAAAGTTTCGCTTAGGTTTCAATTAGCTAAGGACAACCATGGCCTGAAAGTATTAAATGAATAATTCCAGAAATAACAATCCATAAGTTGCAAATTTCATGATGTTCTGAGAAGCACGGTGAAGTGTTCCACTGCTCTGCTCCATTCCATTTGGGACAGAATTGTCCCTTTGTCTATTGCAGCCATTCTGTATATAAAGCACTCCCTACTGGTAGTTGTTCAGTAGTTGTGATGATCAAATCAGTTGTCATAGTAGTGCGGTGCTTGTGTTCAATTAACACTTATTTTTTTTAATAATGACCCCAAAGTGCAAGAGTAGCTTTGCTGACAATTTAGATACACTAAAAAGAAGTCATAAAGTGCTTCCTGTTTTTAGGAAAAAAATAGTATAAAGAGTGTGCAGTACTATCTTTGATTTTCGTTTTCCACTGGGGATATTGGAATGTGTTCCTCGTGGAGAAAGTTTAACTGCATTTCTTGATGGAATCCACTAGAGACACTATGTGGCTCCAGAGCTTTCTTTGTGATATGCTTTTTAAATACTAGGAATGAATTATGAAGGTTTTTCTCTGCAGAGTTTTGTTGAGTGTGAATCTCAATCTTTCCCTAGAGCGAAGTGTTGAGGAAGTATGCCTTTCTAATATTTGCTATGCCTTTCTAATATTCTATAACCTACTTGACAAAGTTGTCACAAGATCATTCATAAAGATCCAATTTATATCCCCTGTAGTTGCTGGATACCCATTACTGAGGTTTGTGAGACATTGCAGCAAGGTATGCCAAATCAGAAACAATGGGATACAGTATAAGGGAAGTAGCCAATAGAGAAAGAAGAAACACCAGAGCAGGTTTCATGACCAGATGCTAACAGAAAGAGGTTGGAGCCATGCATGTCTTGTCCAAGAGGACTTTCAGGAAGTGCATTGAGACTCAAATGACACATGGATGCAGGACTCATCCTTAGGGTTCTAAGATGGGTCAGAGCAGGCAGCCGAAGCTGAAGTATCACACACCGCAGAAGGGCTGTGGTTGGAGGGCCCAGCAGGGAAGATTCCAAACAATCTTCAAAGTACCCATGAGAAAGTTACCATTGCTCATTTGCTAGGAGCAGAGAGTCTGGTGCCACCTGCACAAGCAACAATGCCCTTTCTGTTCCTTTTCCCTTTTACCTCTCTCCCTTTTCGACTTTATAGGATACAGACTTGAAAAATATTCTATTGTTTCCCCAAATAGGTTTCCTGTGCTGTTACTTGGTACCTTGGCTCCTTCACTGAAACAAATTATTCATTGGTTTTGTCACCTAATCATTTCATGAGTCTTGTATGTTCTGTTTTCAATTTCTTATTCTTATTTTTCTGAATATAATAACACATCAACTTTGTCTTCAAGCCTGGTATTTTCTTCCACATGACCTAGTTGATTTGTGAGCTTTCAGTTAAGCTTTTTATTTGCCTTATTGGGCTTTTCATTTTCAAGATTTCTGTTCGGTTTCTCTTCAGAATCGCTATCTCTCTATTGAATTGCTTTTCTACATCTTAAATTGTCTTCCTTAGATCATTTAGGTATTTATTTGTGCCTTCTCTGAAGTCAATGACCACTTTTAAAAACAATGTTTTTAAAACCAAACATAGAAATACAGTAAAAAAAAAATGAAAACTAATGACTACACGAGCACATAGAAGTAGAGAACAGCAGGGTAAAGATAATATAGAATAAACTCATGAGGTATAGAACAACAGCTAGAGAGTGGACAAGAAACAAAAGACGAGAGAGCCCAAATACCTCCTTCACCCATGACAGCTACTTGCTTTGTCTTCCTTGGGACTGGAGACAGGAAAACAAGTCTTCCTGTGAGTGAGGATTGATGTCCTGAGCAGCATTTTGGTCGGATATTGTCAGAAACTGAACTGAAATCATGTTTCATGATGATGTAACTGGTGTACTACAATGAGAAACATAAAATTTTGTTTTCCAACAATTCTCATCTTTCCCTTCTGGATAATTTTCAACAAGAGCATGAGAGTCAAAAATGCAGCTTCATTAAAAAAAAATCACTTCAGATGAATTGCACTTGTTTAATTGGTCACGTTATGAGAATGCTTCTCTATTATTAAAAGCGATTTCAGGTATTTTTCCTCCAATCTGTAGATTGGATAAATTATGTCAGTATCTTTCATAATTCAACAAAGATTTAAAGCTCATTGCTCTTGGAAAGGCAAAGATTTTACAAATCTGCTTGCCAAGGTTGTTGCAAGACTTGCATTCTTTTTGACGAATCTGGTTATCGGTTGGTGTCTCTGCTCTAAAGGCTTCAGTCAGCAATCTTGGGAAGGTTTATGGAGTTGATTTGGTGGTGGGTATGGGTGTTAAATTAAATGACTTGGAATTTTCCCTTCAATGTTGAGGCTTATGATTCCCAAGTTCAGTGATGGGAAATAGGAACAGTATCTAAAAATCCAAGTATGGAGGATGAACTGGTAGTGTGAGGATTATACCAGAAGCTATTTCTAGGGACTCCTGTTTTGTAAACTACCTCTTTTGACTTTCTTGGGTAAATCTGCCCTGTTTCACTTGGAAAGACAAATATCACTAAAACTAAAGAAGAAAATTCCACAGCCTACTCTGTGGCATTAGAATTATCACCCAACAAAATTACTATCTGCAGCCAAAGGACACCTTGTCACAGTGTCAGTGTAAGTGTGGCTAAAGGCATCCTGGGGAAAAAGAGAAACCTGTCTAGACAGATTGGAACCTCTCATGTGCCTAATTAAACAATCCTTCTTTGCACAGCCAGTGCTATGTGAAAAGTTGCTTGTTTATTAATTACTTGTGGAACATACCTTTAAAGAGATGCCCTGCACTTCATCTTTTCCCAGGGATTAAGCCATACAATCCTGTAAACTTCCAGTGGAGAAAAAGTGAAGTCCAGAGAAATAATGCTACAAAACTGAACAGTGCATTGTTCTAGATTTGGGGTTTTTAGTATCTGGTCCAGGTCTCTCTACCACCTATGAATGAATTCAGGGTAGACAGATATTGTTACCATCCTCCAAAATCCTTCTGGACAAGATCTTTTTCAGATTAATGTCTTATTTATTAAAATTCCCCCATCACTGGTTTCCTCCCTTCCAATGGTCAGTGTAGCTATTGGATTTAAACAAGTAAATGTTCTTTAGGGGAGTAACACAAATTCATTTTAGATTCCTATAAGCACAAACACTGGGGATTTGAGTACATGTAGTTTATTTTGGAGAGGATTCTGGAGGGAGCTATTATGACAGTGGTGAAGAGAGAATGAAATAAAAAAAATCCAAAAAAGAAAAACTATGTTATTGAAAAGATGACTGTTTCGAGCAACTGTGTTTCAGTTTCTTTGGGGAACTCAACAAGGAAGTGTCAAATGCAATACAGAATTGCACTGTCAGAAAGGTGAGGCAGTCAGGGTATTTAAACTCCAACATCACCTGCCATTGTTTGAGAGCTATTTCTGGACACATTAGTTCTCTCTCTTGCTGCCTGCCATGCTGGGAACAAGTTCTCAAGATGTTCATAACAGGATTCCACTGCCAGATCCTAGGACAGAGGACTCGAGTGAGGCACAGAGAGCACCTGTTGTGGTGTTGCTATCTCTTACTCCTCAGAGTAGCATAAACTGGACTGGATGCTTTCCCCTGTGATACACCAGTAAGGAACATGGTATGTTTGGGGAGAACAAGGAATTGTGAAGAATTCAGATAAACTGAGAATACTGCCTGTAGAAAAGCTACGATGATTTGAGACTATTCTACCATGCAGGGTTCTGGAAGTCCTACCTGTTTATAAGTTGCTTTGCATACGTTAGTGAATTTTAGATAGAAATTTAGAATCAATAGCCTTTTCGGTACCTCCTTTCTCATTTCTTTTCTAATCTCCAATTTTAGGTGAAATATGAGGAATTAGGAAGTAAGGCTCATCATAACATTTAGTTTAATTTACATTATATCAGGCTAATTTAATTCAATTCAAGCCAAAAATTTCCATTCTACTCTGTTTTATTTTGTTATTCAAGAAGATCAAATATTTATTTATTTTTTATTTTTTTGATCAAATATTTATTGATTATTTTTATATGCCCAAACCCTATACTTTCTATGACTTTTCTTAGAAAACATCATTTCTAAGTAGCTTTGCTCAAAGGCTGAAGCATTTGGCGGGTCTATTGATCTCAGTCTCCAAATTTGCGCTTAGTCTGTTCCTACGTCTCCATCACATGGGAGGAAGCAAACTGGACTTGAAGTCAGCTCTGGTTCCGAGGCGTTACTTGGTGCCTATTCAGTATGTTGTTAAGCCTTTGTTTCTGGAAAATGGAATAGTCATAAGAAGACTTCATACCTCTCTGGATTCTGGAGGGGCAGATGAAGTAATAGGGAAGAACTTTGTAGCCTGGGAAGCACATATACTTATTATAAAAGCTTTCCTTTGGGGTGTCCTAGATACCTGGTCCTGGTGTGCAGTATACCACCTACAGTATATGTGACAGTTGTTGGATGTAAAGTTGACAATTACCAAGACTCAGTGTCTTTTTTTTACATTTTTTTATTTTAAAGAAAATAAAACAAAACAAACAAAACATAGCAAAGCAGATGAGAACATAACAATTCAGGTAACACAGGATTTCAAAACAAGACAACAGGAAATCAACAGTGGCTACCATAATGTCTCTTGTTTTCTTCGAAATAGTTGTCCATACCTTCACACACAATAAATTAAAATGAAACAAAACAGCATTAAAACCAATCAAAATAAAAGGAAGAGGGCCTTCTGGGCCTTCAAAACCTTCAAAACCAGATGGCAGGAAATCAATAATGGCTACCATAATGTCTCTTTTTCTCTTCAAAATGGCTGTCCATGCCCTCACACATATTAAAATCAAATAATAGAAAACAGACTAAAACCAATCAAAACGAAGAATAAAAGCATTATCAGGCTTCAAATCAATATGATAGAGAATCAGCAATGGCTATCATAATGTCTCATTTTCTTCGGTGTAGCTGTTCTTAGCATCACGCATACTAAAATCAGTTCTTGTAAATCAAGTCTCAGTTTCATAGATCTTACTGTCTAGAGAGAGTAATGGATTTTGCTACCTCTTATACCGCAGTGCAGCAGACACAAAATTATGTGACATGCATATTTTTATAGAGTTTGCGATCTAGAAAAGGGGAGGAAAATGTAGTGAAAATGGCAAAAATGTGGTTATAGCATAATGCTAGGGTACAGAGACCAAAAAAATTACTTAGAGGATGAATGGAATTTTAATAAAATAAATGGAAATATCTGGTATTGTACACACTGTTGGATCTCCACACTGATCTCCTTGGATTCCCAGTACTGGCTCTTCATACCTCTTACCCAGACCCTGTGCTCTTTTACTTTAAAGTCAGTACCTGTGTCTCTTCTTTGGTAGCCTTCCTTTGGCCCTGTCCACTCTTACAGACAGCTAGCCATACCTGAGATTTTGTATCCACAGGGGAAACTTTGTTGATGCTTAACTTGTATGGAAATAGGAAAGCTCAACTCTTTTGCCTAGAATTTAGCCCAAGATTGAGACAGACTTTGCAGAATGATTTACGCTTAAGCAGCCTCACCACCTATGGGACTATTTTGAAGTTACCTTGTTTGGAATTTGCCTGAAATCACATCTTCACTTGGCTACTTCTCCTTCTCTATTATGTTTTCCCTACTGTTGCTGGTTTCTTTTGGGTTCACTTCCTTAAGAAGTTGCTCACACGCAAATTCTTTTCTCAGATGCTGCTTCTGGGGACTGCACCCCTAAACACAGAGCATTCCAGATGGAATTAATAGCATGGGGAAAGTGACAGTCCAGGAAGTTAGGAGGAATGGTTTGGGAATAATATCATGGTTTATGACTTGCGGATAGAAACTGTGAATTTGACTTTGAAACACTCATTCAAGCAGCATTTATTGGGCAGTTCTTGTGTGACAAACAGTGGCTTTAGTCCTTGGTGTATATGAATAAGGAAGTAGGAAAAGAAATCCCTGCTCTTTTGAACTTTATATTTTAATGAGAAGGGAAGGAAAGAAGACACAAATATAATAATTTCATTTTATATACAGTCTAAGATAAGGGTGCATGAAGAACAGGAAGAAGCACCGATTTCATAAAGTTTGGATAAGATTCTGTCAGTCAGTCATGGCAAGCTGTATTAGTCTCCTTTCTTTTGCTGGGTTAAAACACCTGAAACCCACCACTTAAGGGAGAGGTTCATTTGGTTTACAGTTTTGTTGGGTTCTGTCCTTCATTGACTGGGTCCAAGGCAAAAATGGCATGGTACGAGACTCATGGCAGAGATAGCTGCTCAACCCAGGGCAGCCTGGAAATACAGATACAGAGAAAACAAGGAGGAGCCAATGAGAAGAACATGCCTTTCTAGGTCAGGTCCCAGGGACTGGCATCTTCTGAAGACTCCACCTATTAACAGCACATTTAACTATGAACTTATCAGGCAATTAATCATCTCAAGTGTAGCTTCACTATGATCCAGTGACCTTTCAAAAGCTCCATCTCTGAACACATGAAACCTTTGCAGGACATTTTAGTTCTAAATAATAATATAAGGTGATTTGTGATCTTGAGTTTTCAGTTATTCTTTGTGATTTTATTTTAGCTGGAGCTTTAGGGTATACTTTCATAATGAGGTATAGAGAAATTATCTTAAAGTTAGGAAAAGATGATGGTATTATTTATGCACTGCATAACCAATTCTCCCCAAACTTCGCAATTCCAGGGAATGCTTATCGTCTAGTGATTTTTATGAGTGAATGGATTTGGGTGGGGTATAACCAGATCCTCTGGCTCAGGTTTATCATAATCTGCAGTCAAAAGTGTTATCTGAGGCTTGAATCATCTCCAGGCTTGTGGGACAGATTTATGCCCAAACCTGTTCACTCACAGGCTCTTGGGAGTCTTTGATGGCAGTGATCAGAAATGCTGGTTCCATGACCCATGGCTCTATCCACAGAACTACTCAACATGGGAACTTACAGAATGACAGAAAGAGAAGAAAGAAGAGTACAATGGAAATTGCAGTCATTTGCACACTAATTTAGGGAAAGACATCCCATCACTTTTGCCATATGTTTCAGGTTGAACCACATAAAGGATTTCACAAGAACGTGAGTCCCAGGAAGCAGCAATCCCTGGGAAACATTTCATGGACTGCCTACTACAATGGTATTTTATACCTATCCTGAGCATTAGAGCATGCCCTGGATCCTTGGGCTCTGAAGTATAGGTGCATCATAGCAGGGATTTTCAACGTATTACCTGAAAGAGTCTTACATGAAATTTGCAAGCTAAGCTATCCCAATTCAAACTCCTCATTTTATACTAGGTTCCAGAAAACATATTTCAGTCTCTTAAATACAGTATTTATTAAATAGATATGCCTTTGCATATGTTAAGTATACAAAGATGATTGTTGAATATTGAATTTTAAAATTATAATAAGTCTTTTTAAGGAAATTCTGCAGTATAGGCTATAGTGCATGCTTTTTCTTAAATTAAGAGGATAACAAAGTTCAAACTAAAAGTGGGTTCTTTCTTTTTTGGTGAACATTGCTGTTCTTCCTTGGAATCTTTCATCCCAGTGTTTAAATGAGGTCAGAATTTTAAAAAGAGCAGACAAGGCTGTCTGTATTCCTTGCCTCCTGTGGGTGTTAATTTTGATAATGAACTTTTATTGTTGAAGTTGGCTTTGGTTCCAACTATAAGGTTGTTGAAAAAGCTAAGTTTGGGTCATTTTTCTGGAAGTCTTACTTATAATGAAAAATGACATTCAAAGTTATGGGTTGAAAAACAAGGCATTGAAAACCAAAGGTTTCTGGACCTATACCTATTGCTTTAACACTTACAAAAGCTAATAATGAGCATTGTATCTTTCTGAGCCTTTCTGTGGTTTGAGTTCTGAAATTTCTGGTTCTCACTGGTAAGGATTTCTCAGTGAAAGACTGACTATCATAGCGTATTTCTCTGATCATTTGGTTTATTGCCATTATCACAGTTCATCGTGACTACTGATTCAAATATATCCCTTCAATCCATAATTGGTTTCTTGTAGGTAAAATCAAACTCATTAAGCTATGTATTCCTCTAGTCCATGGTGAAATGTCTACATAAGAATAATTCAAAAATTACCTAATGAATTTAAAAAATACATATCTAAGATGTCCTTTTTTAAACCTAAAGCAATAATTCAGGTTATAGAAAATATATAGCATATATACTAGTTTATATCCAGTTTTATTTACATCACAAATATTTTCTTGTTATAAAATTAGTCAAAATGCCATTTTCCCTTAAACAGTTGAATGTACTATTTCACTAGAGTATTGACAATATGCTATTCCATCATTTAAAAATATTCTGAGGTTCAAAATATTTAGATTATTTGAAAGGGTAACATACAGAAGTGGGATAAACATGGTGTTGGAGCTGGGAGACTGAGTCTTACTTTTTACTAGCAATCACATGTTGAATAAGTTGTTTAATTTCTTGTACTGCTGCTTTTCTTGTTCATAAAATGAAGATACTAGGAGTCCTGAGAGTTGATTCAAGTAATAATGACCTCTCTCAGGGTTTTTGCAAATGCTTTTGGGTTATATTGATGGTAGTCAAGGCCAGTGAGGCCTCCAGACTTCTGTGCTTCTGTAATATTCCTACACTCTAAACTAAAATCATCAAATATAAAGCTCAAACCTTTATTTTACTATCACCAAAAGGCATCACTACCTCAAAAATTCTTGAGTTAGTTGAAACTTTTTAAAAGCTTGTGGAAATGAGGGGGAAATCACATAAATTGTAATACTAAAGTATAACCTATTATCAGGCCTCCACAAAGAAAAGCTTGAGGAAAGGGGTAAAATGCCAGTTTCTTATTTGGATGTACAAAGTCAGAGTTGTGAGGGTGGGGAAAGGAAAAGTGAGGCACAGAGTAATGTGAAGTTAGGAATCACCATGCTGGCCTCTGCTTCACAACAAGCTGCAAACAGAAACAAGACCTAGGAGATTTCCAGGTAGGTAGACTTGGGTGTACAGTCCTTGGTCACTGCATAGGGGCACCTAGTAGGAAGAAAAGGAGACTGCATGGAAGTCCAAGAGGGAAATAAGAGGGATTTATAGCTCAGGATCCTCCTGTCTTTCCTTTCCCACTGGTCCAAGTTCATCCCCAGGGATAGAAACTCTTCTCTTTCTTTCATATTGTATCATCCGGCCTCTTGGTTGATGATCAGATTTTATAGCCCCTGGGTCATAAGAGTCCAGTTGTGGGGGAGCAATCATTGTATCTGGAGCCTCACTCGACAGAGAGGAGGAAGAGGATAATCAAGGGACTCTGAGAAAGTTACACACTTTGTGCCTAATGTAATATTGACTTCCCCTCAAATTTTATTTGGCCACACGAGGAATGAGATTTTCTCTCAATCTTTCTGTGAATGCCGTCCTTTTATGGCCACGGTCTCTTTGATGTCCTCCTCTCTCCTGCACTTTAGGAGCAGAGCGAACTCCATTTCCTGCCTCACACATAGCAATTTCCCACTTTCTCTGAAGTTTCAAGCTTTCTCAACTTCCTTGCCATATAGGATCTTCCAATCCCAGTTGGATGATGAATATCTTTCCCTGAAACAAACCTCTTCTTTTTAACTGAAATAACAAAACCAGCCATTATGAAAACACGCTTATTCCCACCTCATCGCCTATGCAACACACTCTGGTAACCTTTATTTGCAAATAAATTTCCTGCCCTTCTCTACATCTCCACAGATAGAAATGACTTCACATTGCGCAGCTGCTCTGTGGCACATATTTGGAGAGCAGGAATTGAGATTGGTAATTATTTTTCAACCTAACTTTCCTCTTAGTGAGTGTAAGTTTGAAACGTGTGGCAAGTCGAGAGGTTGTGTAAACGTAAGTGAAATATCAGAATAGGAAAGGAAACACGGCAACATGAAGTCGAAAGGCAGGGAGCCCCTCTGAAGGAGGAATGTAAATCAAGGGGCTCTTTTTTTCCCTCCTTTTATGAGAGGCCACCCGGATGGTCAGGGTGCCCGACACTGGCCATGATGTTGTGAGAAATAACAATGGAGCCTGCAGGATGTCATAATACAAACACTCTCACACAGGAGGGCAGGCTGCTCACGGCCAGTCCTCACACCCTGCCCCGGCCCCTCCCTGTCCTGTTCCTCCCGCCGCTGGTTTCTTCCCATGATCTGCGTCGAGCCTGGATGGCCCCCAAACACCTGGTTGAATAATAAAACACAAATGACTCTGGTGGTCCTGTCAGACCGGCTCTTTGTAAAGTAGCTGCTGATCTACAGCCCTGGCTGGAATTGATTCACCAGATTATCCCGCAGATCCGCACTGACAGGCATGGAGGTTCACCCCACACTCTCCTTCCTCCCGTGGTTCAAGACTTTAAGTAACCAGGAGTTACAAGGAGTACATCTCACTATTGCCTCTGTAGTCAGTTAAAATACTGTGTTTACAAACTCTTTTATTTTGAAAGAACAATTTACAGTGATTAAATATTCATGCATGGTATACACTTGCAAACTTGATGATTTATTTGGGCTTCATAACTTATAGTAAAATATAAATTCTTTCCCGTTGTGACATCAAAATATATAAAATACAAATATATATTTATATGTAATTTACTTTTCCTGTATATGAGGCATCCAGGATGCTGGGTGAAAAATTGTGTCTGTTTTGTGTGAGTTTGCCTTTTTTTAAAATAGTGTGCCTAAATCCAGGGAACTCCTTCTTGGATCACTAGCCTGTTTCAATAGAGCATGTTTTCACTGGGATTTCCACATTTATAATTATCCCTCTCATTTCTCTGCTGTGAGAAGACAAGCTGGTATTTCATTGCTTTGGAGAAGTTAATAATATGGTAGGCAAAACATCAGGAAAAATTATAATGAATGAAGCCATACAAATCAGAGGAAAACACAAGTTGCTGTTCTAAAATGTTCCTGTCATAAATCCTGGAAATTTCACTATAGTCACAAGCAAATAACTCCTTAACGCATAAACACTCAATTAATTAAATGTAATGTGCTATATAAGTCTGAATGAGTTCTAAATGAGCGGAAAAATGGTGGTACTTGAGACTACTGGCTAATAAGTGTTCATCTGGGCTAATCAAAATTCTTTAGCATTTCTCATACTGACAGGGGACCTGTCCACAGTCCTTTTTAAAACAACTACATATACAGTTTATAAAAGTAATATACTGACTTCTTATTTAGTATATGGTGATTGAACCTCACACCTAGACTTGAAAAAAAAATCTTTTCTTTTCTTAAATTACTATCTCCAGGGATGTCTCCATAACAGAAGTTGGAAGAGTTCTGTTTTCTCCATTATTTCCAATTTATGGAAGCCTGCGTTTTATTATCCTCCTGTTTCTCTTAAGTTTCTTGAACCATTTTTATATGGTGCTTAAGGGGACCCATCTCACCCAACTGATATTTTGTAATCCCTGAACAGCTACTTTTTGACTATAACTGAAAATACTCCTAATACACGTGCAAATGTCTTGAGTAGTGGAAAGCCTTCTCCAATAGCAGACTGGGTCAGGCACTCTTCTATGGGTTTCTGTGTCACCTTGGCCTTTCTCTAGTGCAGGTAGCTCTTACTGCATCTATTCCTCCTCTCAAATTGGAACTGTATCTTTTCCATCTCTGTGATCTTAGTGGCTACTGCTAAAAGTTTTAACCTAACAGTGTAGCTTTCAATCTGTTTCCTCAACAAACTCACTCGCTCACGTTTTCATTTATTCATCCACTAGTTCATTCAGCAAACATTTATTGAATATCTATACCATGCCTTGTACTGGGCCACACGCTGGAGAGGTTTGATAAACCAGATGCAAATTGATCATCTGGATGCAAAACAGTCTTCTGGAACTTATATGTTCAGGCAAGCTAAGATAAGGTAACTTTATTAGAAGAAAGGAACTTGGAGATTTGTTCTTCAAGTTCTTCACTAATAGAGACACTTAAGTCTGAATAAGAAAGTGTCTTATTTTTAG
The DNA here is from genome assembly GCA_004363535.1 of Dasyprocta punctata. Taxonomy (NCBI): domain Eukaryota; kingdom Metazoa; phylum Chordata; class Mammalia; order Rodentia; family Dasyproctidae; genus Dasyprocta; species Dasyprocta punctata. The sequence goes on along the minus strand of RJWM01014823.1, from coordinate 27,650 downwards.
TGTTAGAATTGATTGGCCCTAGGATTCTTTCCTTTTTCAGTGTTTTCCCCCAAGCCATGTGGCCTCTACTTACATTCTTTTAATTGTATGAAAGACACTAATAAAAGCTGTGTAACTGTCCTGAACAGATGAGAGCCACATCAGTCCTCTCTGGGAAGAGTTATTGAGATACTTCTTTCTACTGAAACCCGAAAAATCAAATCCATTGTTTCAGAGACAAAAAACTAATGATAGCTCTCAGTGTTAATCTTCGGGAATAATGTGGTTAGAAGCTTTGGAACTATAGAATAATTCTCTATGAGATAGAATAAAGGAAGAAGGGTTTGACTGGTTCAATTCTGCTGTATTAGGAAAAAAACTCCAAATTTCAAATGTAAAATGCATCTTTCTTTCTTTCCCTTCCTTCCTTCCTTCCTTCCTTCCTTCCTTCCTTCCTTCCTTCCTTCCTTTCTTTCTTCCTTCCTTCCTTCCTACCTTCCCTCCCTCCCTCCCTCCCTTCTTTCTTTCTTTCTTTCTTTCTTTCTTTCTTTCTTTCTCTTTCTTTCTTTCTTTCTTTCTTTCTTTCTTTCTTTCTTTCTTTCTCTCTTTCTTTTTTAATTTTCAGTTGCAAAGGACTTTACTGATGGTATCTGTCAAATAGGGTTCCAAAGTCCCTCTCCTTCTTGGGAGGACTAAGATGGACACTGTGAGAAGGGAAGACACTCAGGGTGTTGGGGGACCGAGTTGGGACACGGACTCTTCAGAAGATGAAGCCCTCTTGCTTCTCTCATGTTCTGGCTGGCATGGGTGGTCTCAGAGTTCTTACTCCTCAGAGGCCATGTGGACAATAAGCTTCAGTACCTTGTTGCTGTAGCCAAATTCATTGTCATACTGAGAAATGAGCTTGATGAAAAAGTCATTGAAGGTGGATGCCCCATCACTAAAGTTAAAAGAGTTGATGTGACTGCTCAAGTTACAGGAGGCAACCTGGTCCTCAGGGTAGCCAGGACACCTTTAGGGGGCTCCGTAATGCCTGCTTCGGCATCTTCTCATGTCATCATATTTGATACCTTTCTGCAGATGACAGGTCAGATCCACAACTGTCACATTGGGGTTGGGCACTCGAAGATCAGGTCAGTGAGCTTCCCATTCAGCTCAAGGGTCATCTTGCCTGTGGCCTTGGCACTTCCAGTGGATGTAAGGATGATGTTTAGGGCAGCTGTATGGCCACCACACCAGTTTCCCAGATGGGCCATTCATGGGTGACAGTGATGGCATGGATTGTGGTCATGAGTCCCTCCATGATACAAAGTGGTCCTGAGGATTCTGACCAGGGTGGTTAAGTACTGGGTGTTATAGGAGGCATTGCCATCTATCAGGATCTTGAGTGAACTGTACTCCTTATGGTTCACCCCCATCACAAACATGGGTAGTGCTAGCAGAAGAGACAGAGATAATGACCCTTTAGCTTCCACCCTTCAAAGTGAGTTCTGGCCTTCACCATGGCAGTGAAGATATTAGAAGATTCTGTAATGTATTCAGCGCCAGCATCGTACCATTTGGCGTGGAGTGATTTCACTCCCGGAAGACGGAAATGTACTTTCCCTTAGGCCAAATTCCTGGTTTCAGTCTGTGTCATGGAATTTGCCATGGGTGGAATCATATGATGTGACTTTGCGGTTGATGTCAATGAATGCATTGCTAAAAGTGACAGTATCCATTTTTTTCGGAGTTGAAAGTCATCCCGGTCACAAGACACAGGCCAAGTCCATTCTCTCCATCTTCCACCATGGTGTCTTAGGGATATGGCTGGGATAGCACAAGAATATGCTGTCTGTTGAACTTGGAGGAGCAGAGAGCTTCCATTTGTTTCTTATACATTGACATCTGCAGGTCAGTTACCATCTTTTACTGGGGACCAGCTGTTTCTGTGGCCGAAAGAAGAGAATGAAAGGGAGCCTGTGGAATTCTGCCCTGTGGCGTTTACAGTACATCTTCTACTTAGATGCAGCAGGTACCAAATCAACCTGCAGGGGTCATGCCAAGCCTCACAGTGGGTTGGAGATGTCTGCCCTGTGATAAGAGGCTGCAACATGGCCTCGGGTGAACCAAGATGATTCACCCATAGCAGTGGGGAGAAAATTCTAAAACAATAGCCAAAACCTTCTGTTGTTACGAACAGCAATAGAATTCACCTCAGAAAGACAGACTGTTTGAGAGCTAGAGCATTCTTTCCTTCCCCTAAATAGCTTCTGGCCCTCTCTCCCCCACTGAACTCCTATCATTGAAACTCCAAATATGATATAAGGGAAATGTTATAAATCTCAACCTGTTAGATGTCTGATATGTTGAGTTCATGTTCTTTAAAAATTGGTGAATGAATTCAAGGAACAACAGAGGTTAACAGTAGAAAGATATTTAGTAAGAGGATAAAAAGTTCATATCGGAGGAACAGGGCAGGTCATGAATAGGTAACTCAGGAAACTCACTTTTCAGGGAAATTTTATAGAGCAATACCCACATGGATACAGCATGGATTATAGCTGTGATTAAACAATAAGGACATAAGTATAGTCACTTAGATAATAATGATTCAATGGGGAAAGGAAGCAAGTCATGTAGCAAGGGTGCACAGAAAGAGCAAAGACATTTTTTTAGGAAACGATGGGTCTGGAGTTCTTGGTTACCCACCGGGGTGATTGATGTGTATCGGACACTTCAGTAGGCCTGGTGTTTGTCCTTGGAGGAAGTATACAGGCCTGGTAATTTTGTCTTTATCTTGAGGCCTTGTCTCCAACAGATGTGTCACTGGCCACAGTTGAGATGTGTCACCTCTGTCCTGGCTCTCTCAGGGGCCTATCCCTATCTGACATTCTACAATATTTCTGCATAACTTAGTTGTCTGCAATACCATTACGGGTCCTTCACAGATTTGTTGAATAAACTAATTTGCAAATGATGAAAAATAGATAAAAGAGAGAAACGAGTAATGAATCTTTCGTAATTTACTGGTATAGACTGAATCACTTCTTGGTAGGAAGAAGTAAGACATTACAAGTATTTCTGAGGCCACTTCCTCCCAAATTGCACAGGCAGTTGTATGAGACTTTAGTAATTAATCACAGAGATGCACTGTATGTATCAGGCATTTTCTGAGATTCTGAATTTTAATATCATGGAGATTCAAGGATCAATCTTCCCGGTATTTTGATGTTTAGACTTGTTGCAGAAGTCTTCAGAATGTGCAATACTGTGAGGCTCCAGGCTCTATTTCCCAAATTCTCATCTCCTGCTCTGTCATCGAAGAACCAACCTTAGCAGTAGCATGGTTTGTCTTGCCACAGGTGGTTTGCAGTTTGAAATGGTATGGTCAGAGGGCGAAAAAGGAAGCAAGAGTTGTTGAAGACATGAATGTGAGAGCACTAACTATGTGAGAGAGAGAGAGAGAGAGACAGAGAGAGACAGAGAGAGACAGAGAGAGAGAGAAAGAGAGAGAGAGATAGAGACAGAGAGAGATAGAGACAGAGAGAGAGAGAGTAAGAAAATAGGACTAAAGAGGAAAAGGGAAAGTAAAGTAAAGGCTGGAGCTGTTGCATTTTTTGTTTTAATGAAAACGATGGTAAAAAATTTCAAAATAAGATTATAGGAGAGTAACAATCGTTAGTACATTGGGCATTGTTATCTTTAAACTAGTTGCTCATATTACAAGATGTAGGCATGAAACATTGATCAAACAATATAGGCACAAACTGTTCTTTTCAATGAATTAACAGAAACCAGTATATAACTATCTTAACTATTTTGTGCTTGTTTATTTATTTTTTTTTCCTTTTCCTTTCCTCCTTTTCTCCTTCCCCCATCCCAGTTTCCCTTTCCTTTGGAAGAGTTTCTTCCCACATCACAATGTTTATTGTATGTTTTAGATCTTATTTACTTTTCCAGTTTTTTACACTAGGGAGACAATACAATGTTTTCATACGTGAGTTTGATTTATTTCACTTATGAGTTTGGTCTTAGGTTGCCTCCATTTCCCTATAAAGTTCTCAAGTTTATCCTTCTTTATAGTTGAGTAGTACTCCATTGTATAAAAATACTGCATCTTTTTTTATCCATTCCTCAGTTGATGGGCATTTGGACTGTTTCCAAATTGTGCTGCTATAAATATGGGTGCACATATTTCGCTGTGGTATGATGTATTTAATTTTTCTAGGAAAATACCCATAAGGAGAATAGCTGGGTTAAATGAAACCTCTAATTCTAGTCTTTTGAGGAATCTCCACACTGATTTCAATAGTAGTTGCACCAGTCTGCACTACCACCAAAAGTGGAGAAAGATTCCCTTTTCCTCACGGTCCTGCAAGTATTTGTAATTAGTTAATTTCTTGATCTTTACTGGCGTGAGATGGAATCTCAGTGTTGTTTCAATTTGCACCTCTCAAATGATCAATAATGTTGAGCATTATTTCATGTATTTATTTAATAATTTCATACATTATTATTTTCATCTGAGAAGTGCGTGTTATTCTCATCTGCCCATTTTTGGATTGGGTCTTTGAATTTGGGGAGTCTGATTTTTTTCAATTCTTTATATGTGCTAGATATAGGTCCTTTGTCCAAGGGACAATTGGTTGAAATTTTTTCTCAACCTGTAGGTTGTGTTTTCACTCCGTTGGTGATTTATTTTGATGTGCAAAAACTTTTTCGTAAGATGAGATCTCAGTTATTGATTCTTTGAAATGTTTTCCATGGCTGTTTGGTTTTTGTTCATGAAGTTTCTGCCTACCCCTATGTCATCAAGATTTTTACCTACTTTCTCTCCCAGTAGATTTAGTGTCTCTGTTTTAATGTTTAGATCTTTGATCCATTTTGACTTTAGGTTAGTGCATGGTGTTAGACATGGGTCTAGTTTTAGTGTTTGGCATGTAGAGAGCCAGTTTTCCCAGCAACATTTATTAAAGAGGCTTTCTTCCAGTGAACATGTTTGGCCCCTTTGTCAAAGATAAAGTGACTAAGTGTCTTTGTCGTTGTGCCTGCATCTTTTAATCTGTACCAGTGGTCCATGGGTCTGTTTTTTTGGTAGTACATGCTGATTTTATCACAATAGCTTTGTAGTATAATTTCAAGTCAGAGATCATGATGTCTCCTGCCTTGCCTTTGCTATTGTAGGTCTCTTCTACTTGCAGATGAATTTTAGGAGTGTTTTCTCTAGTTCTTTGAGGTATGTTAATGGTGTTTTTATCAGAGCTGCATTAAATCTGTATAGCAATTTTGGGAGTGTGGCCATTTTCACAATGTTGGCTCTTCCTATCCATGAACAATGGTTATCTTTTCATTTTCTGATATCCTTTTCAATCTTCTTTTTCAGATTTCTGTAATTTCCAATATATAGATCCTTTATTTCCTTTGTTAGATTGATTCCTAAGTATTTCATTTTTTGGATGCTATTGTGAAAGGTATTGTTTTCCTAATTTTTCCCTCAGTGTGTTTGTTTGTGTACAGGAATACTATTAATTTCTGAATATTGACTTTGAATCCTGTTATGCTACTGAATGTGGTCACTAATTTTAGGAGTCTTTTGGTGGAGTTTTTGGGGTCTTCTATGTCAAGTATCATGTCATCTGCAAATAATGAAAGTTTAATTTCTTCTTTTCCTATCCTTATTCATTTTATTTCTCTCTTTTGTCTATTTGCTCCTGCTAATGTTTCCAGAGCTATGCTGAATAGGAGTGATGATAGTGGATGTCCTTGTTTTGTTCCTGATTTTAGAGTGAAAACTTTCCATTTTTGTCCATTTAGTATGATGTTGGCTGTTGGGTTGTCATAGATGGTCTTCATCAGATATTGAGGTAAGACCATCTATTCCAATTTTCTGTGGGTTTTTTTTTTATCATGAATGAGTGCTGTATTTTATCAAAAGTTTTTTGTTCATCTTTGAGATGGTCACGTGAATTTTGTATTTGGCTCTGTTGATATGATGTATTACATTTATTGATTTGTGTATGCTGAATCACTTCTACATTCTTGGGATGAATTCCACTTGGTCATGGTGTGCAATCTTCTTGATGATTTGCTGCATTCTGTTTGTCAGCATTTTGTTGAGGATTTTTCCATCTATGTTCACTAGCGAAATTGGCCTGTAGTTCTCTTTTTTGGTTGGGTCTTTCTCTGGTTTTGGTATTAGGGTAATACTTGCCTCCAGGAATGAGTTAGTCAGTATTGCTTCCCTTTCAATTTCATTAACGAGTTTGAAGAGTACTGGCATTAAATCTTCTCTAAATTTCTTATAGAATTCAGCAGTTAATCCAAAAGGACATGGGCTTTTCTTTGTTGGTAAGTTTTACATTTTCAATCTCATTGATACTGGGTTATTCAGAGTTTTTATACCTTCTTGGTTCAGCTTTGGCAATTCATACATATGTAGGAATCTGTCCATTTCTTCTGTGTTTTCCATTCTACAAGAGCAAAGATTGTCTAAGTAGGTACTGATGATTGGAATTTTCACAAGATCTGTAGTGATTTCACTCTTTTCATTCCCCAGTGTATGAATGAGTCTTTGCTTTCTTTGATAATGTTGGCTAAGGGTTTATCAATTTTATTTATGTTTTCAAGGAATCAGTCCTTCAATTCATTAATTTTTTACATTATTTTCTTGTTCTCCATTGCATTAGTTTTCTGCTCGAATCTTTATAATTTCTTCCCTTGTATGAACTTTGTGTTTGTCTTGCTCTTTTTTTCTAGAAGCTTGAGGTGTACTATTAGATTGTTCATTTGTGCTGATTCTGTTTTCCTGATGTAAGAATTCACTACTATAAATTTCCCTCTTGGGACTTCTGTCATTGCCTCGCATAAGCTCCAGAATGTTGCATCTGCATTCTCATTTGGTTGTAGATATTGTTTAATTTCTTCCTTTATTTCATCAGTGACCCATTGGTTATTTATGAGGTTGTTATTTAATTTCCATGTGTCTATGAAGCTTTCATGGTTTCCTTTGCCATTAATTTCCAATGTTATTGCACTGTGGTCACATAGTATGCATGGGATAATTTCAATTTCTTTGCACTTATGTATGTTCTACTATGGTCTATTTTAGAGAACGCCCCATGTGTAGCAAAGAAGAATGTATATTCTGATGATGTTGGGTGGAATACTCTGAAAACATCTGTTAAGTCCGTTTGTTCACAGGTTTGGTTCTGTTATGATATTTCTTTGCTGATTTTTTGTTCAGTTGATCTACTTCTTTGTAACAATGGGGTATTGAGGACTTACGTTACAATTGTGTTATTGCTTATTTGATTTTTCATGTCTATTAATAATTGTCTTATATAGTTGGGAGGTCCCATATTTGGTGCATACATTTTTGTGATTGTTATCTCTTTCTTTTGAAGTTTTCTCCCAACAAGTATGTAATGACCTTCTTAATCTGTTTTGATCATTTTTGGTTTGAAGTTCGCATTGCCTGCAAGTAGAACAGTTACCCCTGAATTTTTCTGGATTCTGATGCATCAAAAATTGTTTTCTATACTTTGACTTTCAGTCTATGAATATGAATTTCTTTTTGAGTTAAATGTGTTTTTCATATGCAGCATACTGTTGGTTTTTTTTTCTTGACCCATTCTGCCAAGTCTGCTTCTTTTAATTGGTGAATTGAGGCCATTTACATTGATGGTGATAACTGATTTGCATTGGCTTATCTTTGTCATGGTATTTTCTTGCTGCTGGTTCTCTGATTTTTCCCCTCTGTTTGATTTCCTACCCTGTCTGGTGGTTTCTTTACGTTGCTTTTCTTGGAATTGTGGGCAATTTTTCTCTGTCTAGAAAATCTTTGTATGGTTGGTTTCTTGGTAATAAATTTCTTCAGTTGTTCTTTGTCATAGAAATATATTGTTTCTCCATTAATTTCAAAAGATAGTTTTGCAGGGTACACCAATCTGGGTTGGAAGCTATTTTCTTTCAGGACTTGAAATATTTCACTGTAAGCTCTTCTTGACTTGAAGGTTTTTGTTGAAAAGTCTGCCATGATTCTGATGGGTTTTCCTTTATAGGTGATCTATTTCTTTTCTCTAGTAGTTTTTACTATTCTGTTCTTGTGCTGAATTTCTGGAATCTTGATTATTACATAACTTAGTGTAGTTTTATTTTGGTTATGGCTGTTTGGAGTTCTATATGCTTCATTTATTTGTATGTCAAATTCTTTATTCATGGTTGACAAGCTTTCAGCCATTATTTCTGTGAAGAGTTTTGCTGCGGCATTTGTGCTGTCTCCAGATTTCTCATTGAACCCAATCAATCTTATGTTATTCTTCTTTGCTTCATTTTGTAATTGTTAGATTGATTTTTTCATGGTCTTTTGCTATTTTTAAGATCTCTTTCTGTTCTTTTTTTTATTTAAGCGAAAAAAAGACACATATAACAAAGACAAAAAACAAAACAGACAAACGAATAGAGTAAATGCACAACAGTAACATTACAGGTTTACAAAACAGGATGATAGAAACTTGACAATGCTTGCAATATTGCATATCGTTATCTTTAAAATGGTTGTTTATATTAGCAGATATAGATATGTAAAATTGATCTAATCATATGAGTGTTAATTGTTCTTTCTCTATAACGAATACATTCAGTAGTTAAATTACATATACATATATACAGATTTATATCTTTTCCTTTTCCCTTCCCTCTTTCCCCCTTTTCCCTTCCCAGTTACTTTTGCTCTTCAAGCTGTTTTTTACCCTTACATAGTATTTATTATAGAGCCCAGACATACACCCTTCTCCAGGTCCTGCCCGAGATGTTGATTTTGAATTTATTGTATGAGTGTTCTAAATGATAGATGTACAACTGCTGTGTCATGAGGGGAAGAAGGGAGAGGGAGGGGAAAAGAGTCAAAAAAGAGGCAGAGAGAGGTAAGAACATTTAGTCACCTCCTTTTCTATTTATCCTTTTCCAGATGTTAAGACAGTGAGCAGAAAGAAATTTTCAGTTAGCAAAGACTTCTTGCATTTCGAGAAATTTCCTAACTGGTTTACATCTTTTACCAAGCTGCATTTCTATTTCTGAGTGTGTTCTGATCTCATCCTAGAAGTGAAGAAAATGAATCAGGGAATCCCATAGCCCAGATAGAGAGGACTGGTGCATGGACATCTTCACCCTGCGAGGAAACCTAAACTGACAAGTCAAGGGCCTGATGAAATAGGTCATCAGCCATTAAAATGTACTTGTAGATCTGAAGGGTGGGAAGGAGACTCTAACAGTGTGGTAGCTCCACTACCCTCAGATCCATTCTACAGTGCTTCCCCAATCTGCCTTGAATGGAAAGGGATCTCTGCATCACTAGCATGGGCTCCTCCTCAGCTGGTCAACAAACAGCCTTTTGGGAGACTGGATGGAAGGGTAAGGGATGATGTCAGAATCTTTCTGCCACCTCGCTTCAGGAACATCTCTGACCACAGTTGTAGCTTCCCGTTGCTTCAGCCCTGCTGGCAAAGCCTCCCTTCAAGGTGAGCATAGCCCTGAGCTTGAGGAGCTTGCCTCTGCCAGTGGACCCTCTGTGCCCAGCAGAGAGAGAAAGGCTTTGTGTACGGCTGACCTCTGCATGGCCTCCACATTTCCTGGGTGTCCTCTTAACCCCAATGTGCAACTGCAACTCACTCCTCATATTAATGATCCCATTGTTCTCCAGGAATGACTTCTAACTTTCTGCTCAGATATCATCTGAACTCTGCATCTTAGTGGAGGAAACCAGAAAAGAGAGGGGAAGTCAGAAAGGTCTTCAGGTTGGGATGAAGTGGCTTCTGAGGACTAACAGGCATTGACCACACACCAAAAAAGAGGCATTTTATGGAAAATTAATTACTAAATATATTTCCCTTTGATTTTGGTACATTGGGTAGAATTACTTGTCCTGTAGAGCTCGGGCCAGGCATATAATATACGTGCAATTTCTATTTGGATATACCCGAAGTGCACTGAGTGCTAAAATGCCAGAGAAGCATGGAAACAAAGCCAAGGGACAATAAACAAATATGTCTAATTGGAGGAAGAAGAGCTGGAAACAAAAAAGGCATATGTGTGTGACTTTCAAAGGCAGAGCTCGTACTATTCTATTATTTGCATTGCTCTATTATTAATTTCAGAGGGTTTATCTTTTTATTTATTTATTTTGCAATGCTTTATTAGTGTATGTGTGCAATCCACAGTAATTGGATTAAGACTCACAGAGCTATCATTTCTTGCACATATTCTGTCATGTGTAGCATCTTTATTCTATTACCCATTCTTGTATTTAGCTAATAGTTACTGTACTCTGTATTAGGTGTGGGGTACCCAGAGACTAGGAAACTCAGCCACTGTCCCCCTGTCCTTTCTCTGCTCAGAGCCAAGTGGCAGAAGCAGAATGAAAATGAATGGGAAATGAAAAGCAGTGTGTCACTACAGTGCAGCAGGAAGAGGACAAGAGCCAAGCTAGGCCAGTGAAGGTGGCCCAGGCGGTTGAGAGAGGTGTGAAGATGAAACTGGCAAGTCATTGTGACAAGTCTGGGGCTAATGGAAAGAAAAGAATTAAGAATAAACTTCACCTGCAGGACAGCCATAAGTCAAGACCATAGTGGGGTATGAATAGACCCAGACCGCTGAGCAACTGAGGCAAGGCTGAAATTCAAAGGAATAGCAAAGCACTGATCACACAGCTTTGATTGCTTAATCTCACAGATTATTTGAAATGGGGAAGTGTCGAGCAACTGGTCTACGGGCACCTGAAAAAAGGCATATTCTATTCTGAAGGGGCAAGGATTTTATTTTCTTACATTGTTGGGGTTAAAATCTAGATCTGCCACTTAATCAATATTTTTTTAGCATTTTAAAAATGGTTTTATTGAAGTAGAACACTTGTGTTGTACAATTCAACCACTTAAAGTTACAGTTCAATAGTCCTTAGTGTGACCACAGAGTTGTGCACCCATCACCACAATTGGTTTGAGAACATAAGCACTGTATAAAAAGGAAACTGCAAGACCTTGGAAAGTAGTCCTTTCCCAGGTTTTTCTACCACTTTCCTTCCCGTCCTCATTAGGCTCCCAGCAATACTTATCTTCCTGCTTTGGTGTATTTGCCTTTTCTGAACACATTCTAAGTAATTATATGTCTGTTGACCCACAGCCCATCATTTTTTCCTCTGCCCAACAAGCAAATAGCTTCTCAGCTATGTCCCTGGCTTCTGAAGTGTGAGGTGGCTGGAGAAAATGCACAGTTACCCTGCTCCCTCCAAGCGCTGCTACCTGGAGCATGGAGACACACAAGTGCAAAAGGCCTTGTGTGTCTCCTGGCCCATTAAAGAAACTCCTGACCATCCATTCCCATTCCCCATACCTTTATCTTTCAAATCAGAGGTGTAAGGTTTGCTATTTTAAAATGCCAAAGGAATAGTATCCCCACCTCATAGAAGGTGCACGACTAGACTCTCCACGAGTGGACTGATTAGGAGGAATTTCAGTGGAAAATTCCATATTTTGAATGGAAAGAACCAAAGGCCTGAGGGTGTGTCCCAGACACCCAACCATAACTAGAAATTAAACACATTTTTAAAAATGCTCAATTGGCTCCTCAAACACATGGAGGTATTTTCAGGTATTTGGGGTTCTTCCACATACAAAATATACAGTGTTTTCATAATGCTGGTAATTTGGTGACAGATGCTGTTGAGGTTCAATATAATGCAGTATGTAAAAACAAGGAAGCAATTAAGGCATTTCTAGTTCCCTCTGAGGCTTGCAAAAATTGCTTAAATATAGAAATCCAAAACAACATACATTTTTTTTTATCAAAGCCAAATTTAAATGTTATTTAATGCTCAACTTCTTGGCCAGGAATAGATGTCAAGTTTTTCTTTTTATTGTTATTTTTAATTTAAACAAATGTTGTCTTGGATCACTTTCCCTTTAGCAGAATGTTTGTGAGTCTCAGAGGAAATGCTAAGCATGCTTTTTTATCCCCTTCCTGCAGCACTTGCAAAGGATACTGGTTCTGTAGTTGACGGGAACATTGCAAATATCAAATGCATGGCAGAGCACCTTGCTTGATCATTTCCTACTTTCTTCTCCTTCATGTCTCTGCCATTTGGAACTCCACACACGTTTTAAGGCTCTGCTCAAAGACTGTGGTAGAGATACACTACAGTTTGCTGCCAGGGAAAAAACTGTAATGGTGGTGTTTCCAGACTGAAAACTCAGGCAAGTCTTTCATTCATGCTCCTCCAGTGGTTCCCTTCCACTGGGTGCTTAAACTTGCCAAGTCTCACTCTTCCCCTCCATTAAATGGAAGCTGCAAAACTTCATAGGGTTCAAAGTGCTAAAACCAAATATTTCTATGGCATCTCCATCCAACTCATCCAACTCCCTTTTTACTGAAAACAGCACTGCCATTACATTTCGGATCTCCCCAGTGGTGAGATTCTTGGTTAAGGTGACTGTGTTTCTTGATCAAAGGTGACCGTATGACCAAGGAGAGGCCACCCAGAGTTTCTCCTTTGCACTTGAGTCTAGAAGGGTGGGATAAGATAGATGCCTTGTGGAACTCTCACCCATTGATGATTGTGCCTTCAGTACTCACTGCCTGGTTTTCCAGAAGCTGCCTTGGGTCTTGCTCTTTATGAAACCTGGTTCTTTATTTTTTACCTTCAACTTGGTGAGCTGTATTTTCCAAAAATTTTTATTAAGTTATAGGTAATTGAATTCTGTTGCTTTGAATAAAAGAAATGCCAATAATTATTAGACATAGTAGTTCATTCATCCTCCTTTTTCTCCAACAAAAAGTTTATGTGACTTCAATAATGTAAGCAATGAAATAGCAGACAAGGCCTGTGATAGGAATCAGGAAGGAGTGCTGTATCTGGATAGATATGGTTGGAGGAAGTCACTCTGAATGATACTATACTTGAGCTGATTCCTGAGAAACCAGTGGGAGTTAATTATCTTTAATAATAATACAGACACTCTTTGGTTTACAAGGAGACTGTGACCAATAAATTCATCATAAATTGCAAATGTCCTAAGTCAAAAATCCATCTAATGCATGTAACCAACTGAACATCATTACTTAAGTGACACAGTCTGTAGAGTACCTGCCATTTACCTTGGTGATCCTGTGGCTGTTGCACCTGCCCAGCACCATGAAAGACTATTGTACTGCATATTGCTAGTGTAGAAAAAGATCAGCGCCTCCCAAGAATCTACCATGCTGGGACTGGGAGGATCCAACAATAAGCCAACTAGCCAGTCTTTCTGGTAAGCCATGCAAGCCATGCAGCTTCCAAGAAGAGAAATGCCAGTGCTTCCTGTGAGCCTACCAGTGAGAATCAAGCGCCCCTTGCCCACCCACCCCCTCACCCCCGCCCCCAGTAAGCAACTGGTTGGTTCGGAGAACAGGCTGAGTTAAGGTACATAAAGCAACTAAATGCTTGTATTGTTTGGTTGATTTTGCAGGCCTGGGGCCAGAGGTCTCAGCATCTGTTGGAAGAATGACAGTATGCAATATAGCAAATATGGGGGATTCCCTTCTGTCTTATCTTTGAAATCCAATATTGTTCTCACTGTCTTGCTTTGTTCCAATTGTTTTGCTTTATTCAATATTCTGTTTTCTTTGGTTGTATTCTGTTTTGTTTTTGGTTTGATTTTGCTATACCTGATGGAATGGACAACTATTGTGAAGATAACAAGATATCCTATGGTAGCTGCTGTTGCTTTCCAAGTATTTTGCTTTGAAGTTCTGTACCAATTTCACTGCTCTGTTTTGATTGTATTTATTTGTTTTGTTTTGTTGGTTTTTATTGTCTTTAAAATAAAAAAAAGAAAAAGATCAAAATTCAAAATTTGTTGTGGAATTTGAACTGAATGCATATGCTTTTTGCACCATTCTAAGTCAAAAATCCTAACTGATTTTGTAAGTTGGAGGCAGTCTGTAACATCACAGTCCTGGTTAACATGTCAAAGTATTTTAATAGCCTTAAAGTTTGGAGATGCAGGACAGAGAATCCTTAAAATGTAGTAAATGGAGCATGATGGGTGATTCTGGTTGGAGCTCTGAATACCAGAATGCTAAGAATGTAGACACAAAAAGCCAGGTCGTGGAAGATCTGGTTGGGAGCAAGGACTCCAGTGACATTTGGACTAGAAATCATGCGTGTTGTACACTGGCAGAAAATTTGTCCATGTTTTACCCATGTCTTGAGACTCAGCAGGAAACTGAGATTAAGTTTGGTAGACTAATGGAGCTGTTTCTCTGCTCTGCTCCCAGCCCATATAAACTGTGTTTTGACTTCATTACACTTATCCACCATAATGTTTCTGCCTTGGAGTCAGGAAACTATGGACTTAATTCCCCCAAACCATTAGCCAAATTAAGCATCTTCTCCTTTAAATTGTGAGTGTTGAGTATTATATCTCGGCAATGGGAAAGTTGATTAATACAGGTGCCTTCTATGTATGTTTTACGATTAAACGCTCACACACAAAAAATTAAATCCTCACAGTGATTTCACCATATGATACAGCTTGTAACCTCCTTTTACTTGAGTGGAAACTGAGTTGCAAGGAGAAATTTGCTCCTGAGCTGCCTGACCTGAAACCCAAAGCAATGTTTTTCCCTTTCATACCACCTAGCATCTACCTTCACTATGGATCTGACCTTGATGCTTAAGGCCTTAAGCATTTTCTCCTTCAGCATGATATTGATAACCTGCACGGACTACAGGATAATCCCACAAAACAGCCAGCTGTATTCCTTTTAATATCTGCAGCACTAAGAGCACTGCCTACTATTTGTCAGACTTCTTACAATTGTATTTTAAATTACTTTCAACCTTAGAAACTTTGGTTTTGTAGCAGAATTATGCATTTACAGGTTACAACTGCTTAATCAGGTTAGAGTCTGTGAATTTGAAGATTTTCATCTTGATCAATATTTGGTACAAATAAGGGGTCCATAAATGTATTTTGAGAATCTGAACTGCGGTCTGGAAGTCTGGATGAGCCTCAAATCCAGAGAGACATAGGGCTATGATAAAAGCAAAGAGAAGAGACGTGAGGTTCTGGGGTAATGGTGGACCTATGTCTCATGTGCCTGCCATCACAGAGTCCCAGAGCCTAGGGGAGACCTGGTACAGTCTCCTCCATTTGTGAGAACTTGAATCCAACAGAAGTCTAATCACCACAGATGGTGGAACATGCTTCTGTTCGTGGTTGCTATATAAAGAAATCTACTCAAGTAGTTGTGATTTTTTTTTTCACTAATTAGATTGCTTAGTCAGGGACACCAAGATTCACAAAGCCTATCACTTGATGAAATATTGGGACATAATGGTTTGGCATATCTTCTTTTTCCTGTTGCAAAGGTCTATGCTGTGCAGCATCTTACCTGCATTCTAGAGAACTGGAACCCAGGAAGAGTAAACAACAGGACCGCAGCCACTGAGGCTTACCTTGGAAAGAGCTGGGGATAGATTCTGCTTTCCCATGGTGACCTCTTCTGAAGGACCAGCAGGTTGGACACTGATAAGCTCAATTCTTAAGTATATAACTTCAAAGAGACACAGAAACATATTCATATTTTTTTTATTCTCTCTCTAACATTTTAGGCTTCTAACATTTATCATATATTGCAATCTTGGATTGTAATTACCAAGATAAATGATAAACATATTTTTACAAAACTATGTTGCCGGGCAGAGTTGGCCCAACAGGCCGCTTCGGTCTATTTCCATGTGTCCTCAATGAGGTGCATTGGCAAGAACCTCTGATGAAACTTTCATCTCTCTGGCACTTAGACTGTAATTTTCTGCAGAATGTGTCTACATTTTCCATATGTGTTTTCCACATTTTCCATATCTTCCTAGGTCCAGAGAGGGCCAAGTCTAAAATCTGGGTTAGCGTTTTTATCTGGAGGTTGATACTATGCTCAGTGGGAGTCATTACCTTTTAGTGCTGCTCAACTTTTGTGCAATTGGTGACTATCCCCTGTACACAAAGAAGCACACACACTTGGACACGCACACATATACACATGTATACTTAAAATGTAGTACACCTAGAAAATTGTGAAGAAGTGAAGATTTAATGTCCAGATTCCTGAAATAGTAGTGATAAGTTCTTGTACATTAGATGGTGTTTACTATCCCACTCACTGGGAGATCCCAAGAAGACACTGCTCATAAATATTTGTTGAGAAAAAGATGGGTGTTGAAACAAAATGCAACTTTCCCTTTCCTCAAAGTCTGCTAGATTGTACAGAATAATCTACGAGACATGGTCCCAAACCCTCAACACGGTGTTCAAGTCATCATCTAAAGTGCCCTATGTCCTTGGCCAGGTCTCTAAATCTGTTTTATCAGCTTGTTCTGCTTTAAAATAACCCTCATCCTGCCTATTTCATAAGATGTAGCATTCAGATGCAAAGTCTCTCATTTATTACATTTATTCATTGTTATGACCAAATACTCATCTACATTTTAGAGATTTCATCGTTCATCAGAAAAAACTGAAATTTTCATATCTTGTGAATTGTATTCTACCCACTGGTCAGAACAGGGCAAGTTCTTTTAGATGGTGGAGCAGACAGGTGTGGCTGCACAGACTCCAATCTTCATGAATGAAACTGTAATAAATCACGAGTGCTGAGTAAATAATAGAATGGAGAGACATGTCAGTTTGGTCTTTTTTCTAAATTAACTGTGGCCTCTGTCTTTTTTGAGTTCACTTAGTATTCAAATACTCAGTGCATAGAGATCTTAAATGTGTTCTTGACTCTACAGGGCTCGTGTGAGACAGATCTTGAGTGGCTGTGAACTTCCTCACAGAGTGCCCTGGCAGCTGGTGAGTCTGGCTGTTTGGGCAAATGCCTGCTTCATTGAGACTAGAGATGTGCCTCCTTCAAAAACTCTGTAAGTCAGTCATGTAGCACGTGAGCACACTTTCCATCCCCTGGGCTGAAGTTCTAATGTAATTGTCTGCTCTTTGCCTAGAGTTGTCAAGATGTAATTGAAATTGGTGTTGCTCCAAGAACAATTTCCTTTTGGAACAAACTGCTTGTGGTAACAGATTGAATAATAGTGTCTGTTATGGATTAAATTGTGATCTTCAAAATTCGTAGGCTAAAGTGTACCCTTCAGTACCTCAGATATGACCTTGTTTAGAGAGGGAGCCTTTACAGAGGTAATCAAGTTAAGATGAGGTCATTAGGGTGGGCTATAATCCAGTGTGAGTGTTATCTTTATAAAAAGAGGCGATTTGGACTCAGAGATGCAAGTGGACAGAAGATAAAGTGGAGACATAGGGAGAAGATGGCTTTCGCTGAACTGAGGAGAGAGAAGTGAAACCGATCTTTCCCTCTCAGTGCTGGTGAGTCTGACTGTCCGGGCAAATGCCTGATTCAGTGAGAACAGTAATGTGCCTCCTTCAGAAGCCTGCTGACACCTTGGTTTTGGGCCTCTGTCCTTCAGGGGATGAACGGCTCCTGTCTAAGCCACACAATTTGTGCTATTTGTCACAGCAGCAGTAGCAAACTGAGGCACAGTGCACAGTGATGTGAATAACAGGAAAGATTCCTTCTGAGTGATGCCCATTGAGTGACCACTACATTTCAAGTCTCGTGCATATATTCATTGCCATCACTCTGACACCTGGAGTGGTCACTGTGGGTGTCCATCAGAGGGTAGAGGTGAAATAGAAACAAAAAACAGAAGGCAATATTTTGACTATGAGAATGGTCCTAGAAGAAAAAATAACAGCTAATAGGGCTATGAAGTGGTGTATAGCTGGGCATATTAATGAGATAGAAAGGCTAGTGTAGCTAGAGACCGCCTGAAGAGGAACATCATGCCACCTGCCAGGGCCAGAGAGATCAACCTAAGACCAGCCAGGGTGTGTGCATGGTTTCTCAAATACTGCTCAGCTTAATAGTAACACTTTACACATCGAAGACTGATTTCTAGAATACATTTCCATATCAACACATTTCCACAACGTATTGTGTTTAGATTTGAAGAAAAAATACGCTTTTTAAAACCCTCTGACATCTAATACCTCAAGGACTATTTCTCAAACTGATTGGGAGAGAGTGAAGAAAAGTTTCAAGAGAAGAGTTGATTTTAATTTCAAAGAAGAAAGTTAAAATCCAGATAAATTAGGCACACATATATAAAGAGAGACAGAGTCACACTTGGAGCTCATAAATCCTGACCCTCAAATCAGTGTAACTGCCCTTCTGACATATTTAAACAAAACAAAACAAAACAAAACAAAACACTAGGGACTTAGCATAAACTCAGTGTAGTGGTACCTTGGTTCATGAACTTGATGTTTTCCACAATTCTGCTCACAGAGTTCTAACCAAATCAAAGAACTGAATCAAATTCAATGGTTAGGTTCAATGTTGTCCTTAAGGGAAATTTGATTCAATTCTCATCCAGTTTGGTTTACAACCATAATCATGCAGAGAATGGAGTTTGTAAAATGAATACCACTGTATACCACTCACTCATCCAAGATTTATCTATCCAAGACATCACCATAAACCTTTCTATGTGCATTTCTTATTCACCAAAAGGCAGTAAGCATCATTCGATATCCTTTTATAGAGAATGGCTTTCTTACACAGGCAATGAATTAATTTCTATGCAATGATTGAATAAAAACATTTAAAAATCAGAGATTATATGCTTAGATATCCCTCTGAAAAAGATGGAAACTTGCCCACACACAAACTTCTATGCAAATGTTCATAGCAACTTTATTCACCATAGTCACCAAATTAGAAGCAGCTAATGTTCATCAGTTGGTGAATAGACATAGGAAATGTGGTATATCCATGTGATGGAATAAAAAGGAATGAACTCCTGACATATTCTATGTTATGGTAGAACCTTAAAACATTATGCCAAGACCAGACACAAGAGGCCATATATTATATGATTCCATTCATATGAGAAGCCCCAACAAGGAGAATTTGTGGAGACATAAAGTAGATTAGTTGCTGCTCTGGATTGGGGATTATTGGAAATGGGCATCAGGGATCTTATTGGAGATGAAAATGTTTTAAAACTGATTTATGGTGATGGCTGAACCAGCTGGTAAACTAACTAAAATCATTGAACTATATATGAAGTAGGTGGATTTTATGATATGTAAAATACGCCTCACTAAATCTGTTAGAAAGAAAGAATAAAAGTAATATCCAGGTAGAATGGAGAGGAGTAGCCTGAAGATGAATCTGAAGAAGGCTGTAATACTAGTCCTCCAGGAATGAACTCAATGTCATGTAACGATCTCAGCACAACGCCCCAGTATTTTAGAGTTCGAAAAGTTACAGAACAGCCTTATATTTCATAAAACTGGCAACATCTGAACTCACATTTATAAATATAAAGCAATAGTCCTGTTTCTAATTTGCTGCAGTAGAATAATTGTCATATTTCTTTCTCTTAATGTAAAGACTAAAGATTTGTCATAAGAAATTGAATTGCCTTGTGATAATAACTTCCAGCTTTTTGAAAGTCTAAATGTAAAATTAATGAGTCCTGATAAAGAGAGAGAGAGAGGAGGAAGAAAGGAGGAAGGAAGAAAGAAAGAAAAAAATAAGAAAGAAAGAGAGAAAGAGAGAGAGAGGAGGAAGAAAGAAAAGAAGGAAGGAAGGAGGAAAAAATAAAGAGAGAGAGAGAGAGAGAGAGAAAGAGATGCTGTGGTGCTGGAGAAGATGCTACTGGAGCTGGCATCCTTGCTCAGAATTCATTCATTGCATGTTTTCTTGGAGAAGACTGAATGTGGCATGCCCACTCTAGAAACAGCTCATTAAAGCTTCTACATAATGGATGGTGAAGTAGTCTTGCAAAGGAAAACATGATTAGTCATGCAACCTAGTCCTTCAACCTGAATGACAGGACCATTTCCTAAAAAACAGGGCCATTCAAAATAGCATTAGGTGTGCCCTGCTTTGGCAGAAAGTGACTGGTTCTTTTCACTGCAATGCATTTCAATGATCCAAGGTGGTGTTCTCTTAGAATTCCCCCAAAATCTACAAACTGTGTATCATGTGAGGTTTTGAAGTATTTAGAAAAGGAAATGTTTCAAGCCAACTGGGAAGAAACTTTTCACTACTATCAGGCAGAGGCACTTACTATTCTTGGTAGCACAAGTCTTTCTCTTCACTATGGTGAAGCAGCCAGTCTCCTATGATATTGAAGGAAGGCTTCCGGGACATTCCTGAGTCTCTGGCACACTTTGTTCCCAACTACATTAAAATTTTGATGTCAGGAGAAAAACTAGTCATTGGAAACATTTTCTGACCAAGGTACAACCTTTGGCTTCATTCTGTTTCCTGCATAAATTACTTGTGATATCATAAGTCCAGCTGCTTCCAATATAGTTTGGAATAACTTTCTGCGTACCTAAAATATAAAAGACACACACACACACACACACACACACACACACACACACACACACACTAGTTGGCAATTGTATTGGGAATTATAAAACACTAATTAGGAAATAACCGGAATGCAACTTATGACAAAAAGATTTGGAAGTCAGAACAACTAGGATGGGGGAAAGGAAACAAGGAAGAAAGGAAAAGATTATCTGTATGTTTGTAAACATAAATGCATGTATGTATATGTATGCTAGATAGATAACTATACTACTAATCTCTGTTAGTTCATCAAAAAGAACAGTTTGTGCTGTTATTGTTTGATTGATCACTTTTGTGCCTAGATTTTATAACCTGAACAACAAATCCTAAGACAACTATATGCAATATGTTAACTCATGTTAACTCCCTACTTTTTTTTGAAATTCTGTATCACTTCTATTATTTTTTACAGTTTTGCTTTTTTAAAAATAAAAAAAATAAAAATTAAAACAAAAGAACTGGCAAGGGTTTTTAAATCTAAAGCTGACTCATTTAATTTGAGGAGACAACCTGAGACCAGGAAAGTTAATTGCCTTCTCTAGGCAATAACACATTGTGTTAACAGCAAAGCCATACGTAACATGAAATTCTCTGGAATTTCAAGTTCGTGTTTTTCCACCACACCAAGCAACCTGAATCTCTACCTCTTCTTCTTAGCATCTTCAGCAGACAAGGTTATACCTTGTCATAAAATCTATACCCATTCATCCACTTTTCCATGTATTTTTTCATAAAGACATATGAGATAATGACTGAATCAGATGGAATGGGAGGATCAACTCACAGAAACTATGATCTAAAAGCAAATGTAAACAACTATCCCTTGCCAACTAGCTGGCTTCAAGGAGTCACTGGAGCACTTATTTTGTCTATGAATGCCAAGGGCATTCTTTTTGGATTTAGCATATAGCTCACTTATGACTGGTCATGTTTAAAATACTTTTAAGGAAAACGTTGAGAAAATACATGGTACTTTTTTTTCTGTTACAAAGACTTTCTCAGGGTTGAGTAAATCCCCACCTGAACCATTCATATCAACATCACTTCTTAGTTATAGCTTATATTATTGAACAGCATGGATGGAGAGAGGGCAAATACCAGAGGAAAGGGCCTAGAAGGGTGGTCAGCCCAGATGCTGCTGAGCATGAGAGTACTGGTGACTAGGAACAGGGCTTGTTGATCCTTGTGTCTACTACACTTACCAGTGTGCCAAGGACCTACAAAAGTATGTTGAATCTGGAATGCAGAGAGGCAAAGGCGACTTATGCAAGATACCTCGTGACACTGATACTCAGTGGAACAACCTATGACATCAGAGTTAGCAAGGCCAGATTGGTATGGACCAAATATTTTGGAGAGAGAACTTGCATTGATTTATAAAAGCACAGTACAGCTGTTTCTTTACAGAATGGCTTGTCTGAAGAAATTCTGTTTTCCTTTTTTAACTTTCTGAAGTTTAATTTTCTACTCTCACCAGAATAAGTTATAGAGAGTAAGTTAATGGCCACAACATATGTTCATTGATACAACAGATACTTTGGAATGTATTTTCTGGCCCATTGTTTTAATATCTAGAGACTCACTGCAGTGAGAAAGCACACCTCAGCCTGACCCACTTTGTCCCTATTTCCTGAAGTTTGGTGGAAGAGATTAGACTTATTCAGGTGCTCGCATTAACACAAGGAACACTTCAAGTGTGGTGTGTTCCCCGGGATAGGTCGGATTGCTCTGGGTCTCTGAAAGATACAAGGAGACACAAGAGGTGATGATGAGGAAGTTTATCTGGGAAGGGAAGTCAGCGGTGTTTTCCTAAGGTAGAGGGGACTGGAATGAGAAGTAGAAGTTAGCAATCACAAAAGTCCTGGTGTGTGTAAGGCAGGCATTCTTGGGTGTGAAGAAGATTGACCCGACAGGAAGCTTAGAATGTTCCAAGACTTTGGCTTATTAAGGAATTTTGGGGAAAAAATTAGAGCACTGTAGTCACAAGAGTGGAATAATTAAAACTGGCTGCTTGCCAAAGAGTGGGATGCTGGAAAACAAAAACTGAAGGTGGATCAGATAGAGAATTTCTTTTTATAGTGGTTTAGGCAGGAGATAATGGTAACTTGGTCTCGGGAACATATGGAGAAAATAGACAGTGAAGAACTAGTTAGGAGTCACTGTAATCAAGGGAACAAATGGTGGAATTTGAGGAGCGATGGCAAGAAAGGGGCCTGGGATCAATTCTTAGTGTATTGCTTGTAAAACCAAGTGATTATAATATTATTCACTGCAACAATGAATACTTGGAAGTTAATTAGTTTGGAGCAAAGATCATGAATTTGGGTTTGGATATATCAAACAGCAGTGCCTCTGAGACATTTAAGAGGTGATGGACTTTAGGCAATTAGGTGCAGGGAACCAGGGACAGGTTGGCTCTCTTCCCGAGGTGGGTAACATGGTATTGATGGACCCTGATATTTATATTTTGCTGATTAAAGACACTTCCTCTTGGTGATCCTGGTCCAAAGCACATAACCCTTGAAGAAGCTTCCTGTTGACCTGAGTTATACCAGGTGCCAACCTTGATCAAAACAGTTGTAGCAAGAAGTGCGTCTTGGTTTCTTTTCTCTCATTGCTGGGATAAAATACCCAACACTCCAAAATGAGAAAAGGAAAGGTTTATTTAACTTACACTTGGTAGAGGTTTCAGTTCATACTCAGCTGGTTCCAAGGCAGGGTAACATAGCTAAGGGGCAGTCATTCATGGCAGCCGCAAGCACCAAGAGTGAAAAGGGAAAAGGGAAAAGTGTGCCTCCTTCTCTCCCATATATTGTATGCTGGCTCCACCCCTGGGCGGATGCAGCACTCATACCACCAATCCCAGTGATAGACAACGAACCAATCACAAATGCTAGACTCAGCAGCCTACATGACTACATGAGGCTTTGAGAAGACACCCAGATAGAAACCATAACAAAGTGCGTAGCTTTCATAAGAGAAAATAAATTTTGGAAAGGGACAATTATCAAGGTGGCAGGGTGAGGGAAGACAGATACCACAAAATTCCACTATACTAGTGCTATGCTAATTAAATATATGAAACTAACTTTGTGGTAGAGTTGAATTCCCAGTATTTTAATATTCCTGAGATCTTTGAGATGTAGAGAGTAAAAAACAAGGGTCTGAGAAGCAGTAAATGCAGCCTTGGGAAATGTACAAAGCAAGGCTCTCCAATGGGTATTATATTACATGGCATTATCATTTTATATTTATGTGCCAGTCTAAGTGGCTGCAAAATTCCTAAATACTGGGGTAATTTTTTATTTATCCCTGTATTTCCACCGACTAGAAAAAATGCTGCCCATACTACTAATGTTCAAAAATTCTTGTCGAGTTATTTAATTGAATAAATATACTAATAAACGCTTTCAAAAACCGAAAGAAATATGACTAAACTATCTCCTTAACCTTGCTAAACCACAGCTTTCCATCTGTATAATGCACTTCTTGGTATCCACCACTTATTATAGATTTAAAATTCTATTTGTTCTTTTAAAATTTTTTGATGAACATTTCACTTTTAGTTATCTACACAGATGTGCTCAAATAGTTAATTTCCAATTCTGTTTTCATTTTCTGTTCTTCTATGTATAAGTTTACATTAATCTTAGGGAGAACACGTACATAATTAGGTGCATGTATGTAATACAACTTCTTTCTTTTTTAAAATCCTCTTCCCACCCACCTCTCTTCCTCTGATTCTAAATCCCCTTTCTCCATTTTCATTCTTGTTGATATTATTAATTGCATCTCATTTTTGTGACTTGTAATGTATTGACATATAATAACTTTGTCTTTTCTAACAGGTGTGAGGTGAGGTGATATCTTACTGTGGCTTGATATACAATTCCCTGGTGATCAGTGATGTTGAACATCTATTTATTCAGATGCTTTGCCAACTTATAAATCAGTTTATTTTATTTTATTGTTTCTTTTGTTGTTTAAATTCTTTTTAGGTTTAGTTCTTGTTTGGCACAATCCTAGTTACTTATAGGTGCTTTTGTTTACTGTGCGTTAGGTGTTTTCTTCTAGGAGTTTTCTCACTTTAGGACTTACATTTGAACCTTTATTTCATTCAAATTGAGTTTTGTGTGTGGGATAAGACAAGGTCCAATTGCATTTTTTTTCATATGAATATACAATTTTTCCAACACTGTTTACTCAAGAGATGACCTTTTTCCATTTAATATCCTTGGTGCCTCTGTCAAAACTTAGTTGATCATATACAGTTTTATCTGTGCACTCTTGATGATATTGTTCCATTGATATATATATCTGATTTTATAACATGATCATGATGTTCTGATTTCTGTAACTTTGTAATATAACTTGATATCAGGAAGTGTAATACCTTTAGCTTTGTTCTTACTTCAGATTGCTTTAGCAATTTGGGTATTTTGTGATTCCATGAAAACTTTAAAATAACTATTTTCTACTTCTTTGAAAAACTATTGCCATTTTGATAGGGATTTTGTTGGTTTTTAGATGGATTTGGGCCATATAGACATGTTTACAGCAATAATTCTAACAATCAATGGACACAGGGTGGCTTTCCCTCTATTTATATCTTCCTCAAACTCTTTCTTCAGTATTGCGTAGATTTTTATTCACACATCTCTCAAATTTTTAGTTAAATTTATTTTCAAGTATTTTATTACCTTTGATGCTACTATTACTATCATTTACTTAATTTCTTTTGTGAATAGGTTTTTGCTAGTATATCGAAATGCAAATAATTTTTATATATTGATCTTGAATCCTGTAACTTTTAAAACATTTGTTTATGAGTGTAAACAGTTTTTAAAAATGTAGTCTTTGGTGTTTTCTCTGTTGTCTACAAACAGAGATTATTTTATTTGTTCTTTTCTGAATTGGATAGCTTTTATTTCTTCTTCTTGCCCACTTGCTCTGGTAAGAATTTCCAGTACTATATTGAATAGAAGAGGCCATCATCAGTATTTTATTCCTGATCTTAAAAAAGAGGTACCCCACTGTTCACCACTGAAGTTGATGTGAGTTGTGGTCTTGTCATACATGACTTTTATGGTATTAAGTTGTGTTCCTTATACAATGGATTTGTTCCAAATTATACCATAAAGTATATTGAATTATGTCAGGAAATTATCTTGTACTCATTGAGAGTTCACCCTTAATTCTGTTCACTTGTATATCACTTTTACTGGTCTGTGTATTCCTGAAGAATCTCATGTCCCAGAAAATAATAAACCATTTAGTCATGGTGTGTGTTAATTACACTAAGTGTGTTGTTTAATTCAGAGTGCTGGCATTTTATTGAAAGATTCTGTATTTGTTTTCATCAACGACATTGGCCAGTACTATTTTTTTCCCTGCAGTGTTCTTGCATGGTTTGGATATCGAACTATACAAGGACACTACGGGAAAATGAATTTGGAAGTATTTATTCCTCTTCCATTTTTTTTGGAGCAATTTCAGAAGTACTGGTGCTAGTGCCCTTCTAAATGTTTGGTAGAATTCAGCTCTTAGTCATTCAGTCTTGGACTTTGTAGGGCAGACTTGATTACTGATTCCATCCTATGGCTTGTTTAGATTCCTTGGTCTTGTTATAAAAGTAAGGGTTTATAGTAGTCACCCATAATTTTCTGTATTCTGTGGAATCTTGTGTCCTCTTTTATTTTTGATTTTATTCATCTGAGATTTCTATTTTTTTCCTCAGTTGGAATAGGTAAAGGTTTGTTAATATTGTTTGTATTTTCAAACAATCAACTCTTATTTTCATTGATTTTTTCTATTGTTTTCCAGTTTTTATTTTTCTCAATCCTGTTCTTTGTTTTTTCCCCTCTTTCTACTAACATTAGGCTTAGTTTCCTCTTCTTCATGTAGTTCCTTGAAGTATAAAACTGGCTATTTATTTAAGCTATTTCCAATTTATTTATTTATTCATTTATTTATCAATTTTGAGACAAGGTCTCCCTGTGTACTTCAGGTCAGCTTTGAACTCACTGTTTAACCAAAGCTGACCTTGAACTCATGGGGATCCTCCTGCCTCAGTCACCCGAATGCTGGTATTGCAGGTGTGCACCACCATGCCCAGCTCTTTAATGTTTTCAAATGTAGATTTTTATCACTATAAATCTCTCTCTTACAACTGCTTTTGTTACATCTCACAAGTTTTGGTGTTTTGTGTTTTTGTTATTATTTGTTTCAAAATATTTCTAAGACTTTCATTTAATTTTGTTTTTGAACTATTGATTGTTTAGGAAGGCATTCTTCAAATTTGCCTATATTTGTGAATTTTTTAACTTTCCTTATGTTCCTGAATTATTGCATTTGGAATCGATGATTTACACAGTTTAATCTTTTTAAATCTGTTACAGAGTTATTTTGTGGTCTAACATATTGTCTACACTGGAGAATGTTTTGTGGGTGATTGGGAAACATTTGTATTCTGCTGCTATTGATGCAGAGTTCTCTGTGTGTCACTCTGGGCCATTTGGTTTGTAGTTTGTTCACTTTGAGCTTTCCTTATTGGCTTTATTTCTGGACCATCTATCCACTGTTGAAAGTGGAGTTTTACAGTCGTCTCATGTTTAGTGTTGCGTATTTCTCCTTTCATATGTGTTAATATTTACTTTGTGTTTGTATTCTGATGCTTTTCACACTCTCATCAACTGGCCCCTTTGTCATTATATAATGAGTTTTATTTCCTCTTATTTCGGTGCTTGACTTAAAGTCTATTTTGTCTGATAAAAGTATTGTTACCTCTGTGCTATTTTGGTTTACATTTCAATGGAATAATTTTTGCTTTTTTCATCTCTCCACTTTCAGTTAATTTATGGTCTCATGTTGACAGCTTAGAGTTGTGTCTTTCCTTTTTTTCTTTTTAGCTCAGCTAATCTGTCTTGGAGAATTTAGTACTCTTGCACTTCAATTGTTGATAAGCACTTCCTATGTCCGTGTTCATAGTTGTTTTATAGCTATTTCACAGATTTTTGTTCCTTTATTTCTCTCTTGCTGTCTGTTTTTGTGATTTGATGATTTTCTATCGTGGTTTGATTTGATACCTTCCTCTTTATCTTCTGTATACCTACCATAAGATGTTCGTTCCTGGTTACCAGGAGACTTACAGAAAACATTGTACAGTTATAACAGTTATTTTAAGCTGATAGCAACTTAATTTTAAACTCACACAAAAC